>NW_006500010.1:2034999-2079871 GCF_000471905.2 Amborella trichopoda
GAGCAGCGTGGAAAAATTTTCAATCAGAAATTTTGAGATCACCAAAAGAAACAGAAATTACTTTAATGAAAAAAAGGATTTAAGGTCTTGAACACTCCAATTTCACTCTACAAAAGTTCGACAATCTCTGTTCAACCTTTTGAGTAGATATTTTTCCATGCAAATACATTATTAAATTCAGGATTTTTTTTTTTTGAGATTGCTGCTAGCTCAAAGAAATTAGATCCCTAAAATTGGGGGTCTCAAAGGGTTTTATCGGACAGAGTGAAGTGTCCCACAAGCCAGTAATCTTCTTTCGCATGTGCACATACACACATACAGAGAGAGAGAGAGAATATGTATGTGTTTGTGTGTGTGTATAGAGAGTCATTTACCTTTGTGCAGCTTCTAGTGGAGGCACTCTGAGCCTTAGGAGGTAAGGGCCTATCAGTGTCACTCCCAGTGTCCACAGACTTTCCCCCACCCTTTGATTGTTCTGACACCTGATCTCCCTCCAACCCAACTGGAGGTGGGGTCCTCAACACCACCTGCTGCTGCCCCCTGCTTGGAAACCCAGCAATCCCGGGAGAAGCCACTTCTGTCTGATGCTCAAACAAGTTGATCCCAAACAACTTGCAACCCCCAGATTGGAGGCCCCCTCCCAATGGCTTTTGATCCTCTCGCCCCACCAAGAGGGTTGGGCCCAATGGGGGCCATGCCTTCTCACCGGGAAATGGAGATAGCGCCCAGTGGCTTGGTGGATTTTTGTCTGTAAATGGTGATTCACTTCGTAAAAGTGACATCCAGTTTGGATGAGGGGGATGAGGGTAGGGGTCCTCCTTGGGTGGGAGGAGAGGTGGAGCCCACATCGATGACTTTTGATGACTTTGAGGGTTGTTAGTGCCAGAGGAGAAAGGTCCTCCCACCAAGGCCATGCCTTCTTGACCTTGCAAGACCCCTGGATACCTTGGCAGCTGGGAATGTTCAGTCATACCCCTGGGCAGGCCTGGAAATTAACACCAAAAACATAGTCAATTGAAGATGGTGTCCTAGATGTTAGATTCATGACAGAAAAGGGTTGAAAATAAAACCAAGAAAAGAACAAGATACATGGTAATGGGATTTTTATTCTCATCACACTTGTAGAAGCATCTTAAAATAAGTATACAGAACCCAAGTGATAAGATTTCTTTTCATGTCATAACTTGAGAATTTTCAGGTCAATATATTAATACAGGAAGCAAAAGGAAGATATGAGAATTAAATTGAGTAAGATTGTGATATTTCTTCTTTTTTTTTTTTGAAACCGACAGAGTGGCATGTGTAGTAGCACTTTGAGGAGAAAAATATACCTTCTCTGCTGAGATGTGAAACATCTGAGGGTGAAGGGACATTAGTACGGGGGCGCTTGGCTCTGGGAATGGGTGGGGGATTAATAGCAGTTGGAGCAGCAGATGGCTCAATTTTCCATGGAGACACTCTAAGTGGCCGTTCAACAGATGATTGCTCATCCCATTGCACCTGCATCAAATGACCAAAACACCTAGTTCTCATTAAAGAGAAACTATTAAAGTGCACATGCATGGTCACACACACACACACACAAAGAATAAGAGAGAGAGAGAGAGAGTGAGCATAGTGAAATCAGCGATCATATTTCAAGCATCAAGAAAAAGAGCATTTATAAAAGAACTAGCACTCCTATTTTAGGGTATGGTGCAGAGTTCATCCATAAGGACTCTTCTAGGTAATTCAGCATTATTAATGAGCTGTTCTTTTTATTTTTCTCCTTTTCCGAACTTCAGACAGGAACAAGTTATAGACATCAAGTAAATCTACCACGTTCTAAACATTCATCAAAGGATTAAATTTTGGGTAAGTATGCAATGAGACCATTTATCTTTGGTGCAAGGTGATCCCAATTAATCTTGACCATTGGATGCGAGTTTAGATGGCTGCATTTATTCCACTGACCAAGCTAGAACTTCAAAAAAAAAAAATTCTCGAACTTTGAAACACACCTAAGCTATCAAATTTCACATCGGATGGTTGTAATAATTGTGACCTCCATATATCAAAGGTAAATCGTCTCCTTGTATACACTCCCTTAATTTATTTATATCGAAAGTCTAGATAGTGGGATTTATTATTTACTATGAATGCCTCAACAAAGTAAGCCAATCAATAGCGCATGCATACTTGCACGCGGAAGGTATGCATCACCCACACGTACATTCACATTTATCAATTTCATAACTTGTGAGCCATACGTATGCATTAAATATTTAAGATGCATTTGTATACTTTTAGACATCTCCATTTTGAAGCAGGCCATCTATTAGAATCGTAGTCTTCAACCCCCACAATCGTTCCCGTGAATCTGAAAAGAACATGAAATAAGAAAATAATAATTGCTTCATGAGTAATTAGAACATTAATCTTTCACATTAAAAAAAAAAAGTCTTTTCATATTAAAAAAACAAACTAATAAATGCAGCCTTTACCTTTGCTCTGGGGTTTCCTCGCCCTCAAATCTCATCCTGAACCTCATTCCAATTGAATAGTTATTTTTGACAGACTCCATATACTGATCATAAGGTATGACAAACTCAGAAGGGCTTGTTCTGCAATAGAAGAATAACAAGACCAACAATCTCAGCCGCAGATTATGCAGAGATAGAACCAGCAAATAAAATAGGAAACACCAATACAAACATATACCACCCAGAAATGCAGCTGGGATGCAACAACTTATTATTAATATTTACAAACTAAAATACAAGTATTGCTGGCCTAAATCCAAATACCTAATATGCTCAAATGAGTTTTGACATGGTTTTAATTATTCTCACTAGATGACCATCCCTTCTAACACACTCTTCCAACAAATTCTCTTTCAACATCTACCAAATACCTATTTTCTCTCTTCACATCCTTGAAATCACTCATCCTTACTCCAAGCTTTCCTCTCTTATATCCACTTCAATCTATCACGTCTCATGCCACTAAATTCCTCTTCCTAAACTCAATTCTCTATTCAACGAAAACACCATCCGACATTACTTACACAAATATATTGGCCATTGACCGGAAACAACTAAAACTAAGGGCGGCAACTTTCATTAGTAAAACAAATTGTTTTCCAATTTCAGAAAAATGGAGCTTATTTACATAAAAAACAAAACACTCAAAGGATATAGCAAAAACCTATATTCTATATAACACTTTAGAAAAAATACAGAGCTTATATACCAAAAAAAATAGAACACTCAAATCCTATAATTACAACATAATGCTTCAAATTTCACAAAATAGATCTTATTTACACCCACACTTGCAAAATAAAAGAAGAATAAGAAAAAAACATATAATTGTTTACCTTGGCCTGTAATAGACGCTGAACATAGTTCCAGTAGAAAAGGCATGCATGGCTGTGGCTAGCACACCAAGGTGCATGCTGTGGCTTGATATCACTGAAGTGGGCATGTTGTTCTGCTGCCTCAGAGCTCGCCTCACCCCAACTCGAAGCTCTCCATTTTCTCCCCTACAAAAACAACCAATTTTTTTGTCAGACGAGACAAATATGCCAGTAAAGATATAGCTCTACACACAAATATTGTTAAAGGTGCATGTAAGTAATTTTATAAACGAGTAACAGATAAAAAGCACAATTAAAGAAAAGATACTTGTATACAAATATGTATCAATACAATTCAATCTAGAATAGAAACCAAAGTCCATCAAGTTGCACCATCCATCGAAGTGATGGCTGGTGACAGATGAAGGGTGAGAGGGGAACGCCAGAGGGTATGACCTTAATGGTGGCTTCCGCTCTCTTGCCATCACCATCCATCATTTTGTTGAACAGTGATGTACCAACAGACTACAGTATCATAACTCATTGGAGTACAATATACATCCCATTCATAAAAACACAAGATTTTTCCTAACCTGAGAAAGATAAAAGCATCTCCAGCAACAAGCCTCTTTGAGCTCACAAATCCACTCCATCCGGTCGTTAGCAAGTGCCTTCTGGGCTGACCTGGAAGAAAGAATAAAGGAAATCTTTAAATGGGAAGACCGAGTAAAAATCGAGCTAATATAAATGCCAAGAATGAACAATCAAAATCAACACAAAAACTATTAAAGAAATACCACTTTTCCTCCAACACAACTTGATCATAAAGACAAATCAAACTTTGGGAAGGTCATAGTACAGTCAGCAAAGTACAAAACTAACAACATTAACAGGTCCACACTCAACACTAACAAGCAAAACTTGAAAAGATAAAACAATTAGAGAACCCCGGAAATCCAATGCAAGCGGCTCTTGAGATGTCACATGGTAAACATTAAAAAAAATAAAAAATAAAAAGTGGTAAAGAAAAAGGAAGAAAATAACTTACCACGAAATATGTGGCGGAAGCGCCACTCAACCCCATGCAAATCTTTTGCCACTAAATCCTGGGTAGGAGGTTGCTGAGACATGTCCTGAAATAACAGCATGCGACTAGTCAGGCAGATAACTAACTTCAAACACTTCCATCATAAAGCTACGAAATGGAAAAGATTAAAACGTACATAGGATTCCCAGAAAAAATAGGAGAGACATCCCATGAGTTTCTAAATGATAGGATAGAGGAGTATCAAACACCATTGGCAAATAAAGAAAAAATTCAGGCATCTAGAAATTCCATGAAATGATTCTCTTCTTGCTGTTTTGAGAAGCACTGCTGCATTAAACTGCTTAGAAAGAAAACCTAAAACTAACTTTAATTCAAAGAAATTGAAATTCTGGAATTGTCTCAAAAAGACTGCTTGAATCAGAGAAAGTAAAACCTTGAGAACATGTCCAGAAATTCAAAAAGGGCATACCAGGCGAGGGAGACATTCCTCGGCATGTCGCCTCAAAACAGAAAATCCACCATGTGTGCTGGTGTCAGAAGCAGTCAGGGTTTTACAGAAGGAATAAACATGTGGCCGTCGAGGGGGTGATTGCACTGTCTCCTTCTCCAGAGTAGTCTCATCTTGCTGATACCAGAAATAAAAAACAGAAATTGACAATTCAAATAAACCCCCTTTGAAATGAAAAATACACTGGGATCTATAAATTTCAGTCTGCTAAATGAAGGACATGTTAAAAAAATAATAGTAATAACAGGAAAGAGTGTAATGTTTTTTTTTTTTAAGTAAATTTAGATGGTGCTCTTACATTTGGCTCAGGAATCAAGGTGAGTTGAGCATAAACCTCATCAGTATCAGTTTCAGCCTGCCAGACAATCCAGCAAAAAGAACAACCAATGAGCAAACTACGAACACAAGAAAACTCACAAAGCAAACATAAACAAATAGGCATGACAAAGGGTCCAAGTCATTGGGAATGGAGACTAAGGAAAGAAAGGAAAATGAACAAAATATATTGCAAGCAATATTTCCTCCTTTTTTGAGGGGAGAAGAAAATGCAGTGAGTCATCTTGATTTATCAGAAGACACTGCAACAATTTGACCGAAATAATCATTCATAAGCCTAAGCCAGGTGATTGCAATTGTCAACAAGATCCCAACAACTATATACTTGTTAAAGATTGGTAAGCAATCAAATTAATCTTGAAGATGAGAGAGAGGGAGAAAAATTCTCAATTTTAGCAAAACAGAGAGAGTGAAGGAGAAATCATCATGAACCTAAAGAGGGAGCAACCCCACAATGATGCTTGTGCCAAAATACCTTTAGCCAGACATTCACCACCCTGCAAAGGATCTTGGATGGCAGATCGTAGTTAGGCATAGGCTGATCAGCACCCTGATTTGTGGATTTCTCAACCTGCCCATAATGCGACCAAAAAGATTCCAAAGTAAACCACATGAACATTAACATTTATATATATCAGTTTTGGATTCAACCAGTTCAGGATGCAGAGCGTTCCAATCAAATGAGATACAGGAGTGCGCATGGCAAAAAGATGCATTCATTCTGAAGGGTTTGAATCCAAATTAAACCACACTTGCAATCAGCCACTACACATATGCAGTGTGAAAAAAAAAATTAAGGGAAGTTGCGATATCAGTCATGAAAATAGCAGGGAAAGAGGACTGATTACCTGTTCAGTATGACCTTGAGGGAAGTAAAAGACCTTATCCCCCATTTGAGGAACAGTAACAAGTGGACCAGCACAAGCATGCCAGAGCTCCGTATAGAGACCATCATTTGCATCTGAAACAAGAGAAAAAATAATCACTTCCAAAACAGAAAGGTATAACAAATACTGTACTCAGGAAGAGAGTCTTCCCCAAATTGGGTAACAATATGGGGTAACATCTGCAACAATTGCAGGATTTTACAAAATAAGCACCTCACACAGATAATGGGCCAGAGTCATTGAACAAAAGTACCTTGATTGAATTTTGGATGCACGTTGATATGGCAAAGACTAATCTTAGCATTCAGGGTACTACTTATAACTAGAGTTCAAGGAAACAACACATGTCCACTCATAAATATGTAATGAAATTTTTCAAATATCTCAAAGTAAATTGGACCTTATCTAATAAAACTAAATCAGAGAAAAAAAACAGGATCGTCAAATGATCTTTGCAAAAATAGTAAACAGTAATACAAATTAACCAATGCCCCTTCAATAAGGGATCTATGTTCATGTGAAGATTTACCTCTTGTGAAAACCAACAAATACCCTAACAGAACATCAAACCTCGAAACTAAGCAACAGGAGAATGACAAGATCCCTACATCGTGATATATTTCAAGCAATAAACCACCCCAAAAGAAACTGAATAGTCCCCTGTATTAATGGTGTATCTCTTCCATTCTTCCTTGAAGGAAAATGTACCATACATCAGCTATGTGTGGTATATGGTACAATATAGGTGAATGTCCACACCAGAATCAGGAACCACAATTAGTCTCCAGCATCCATTAAGGGAACAGACCACGGATATCACCATGGCGTATCATATAACATATAACACAGACATATGGTGTACTTTTCCCATTTCTTCAAACAACCAATTTCAAGACACAGGCAAATCCCTACAATAGGGCTTACTCAAGCAAAACCATAGAAAACCCAAATAATCGACATGCATGTATCCTAAACCTAATCGAATTTTACCATTTCCTTCAGAAACAGAAGTTCAACTTCAAATTACATTATGACAGAATACAAAACAGTTAAGCAGGATGATCAGTGCAAAACCCAAAATAACGTTGAACAGAGTGATGCAAGGCTAGGCACGAGGGCATCCTGACACAAAGAGGAGCACAAAACCCACAAATAAGCCCCACATAAAGCCCTAAAAAGGATCATGCAAGGCCAATTTTTTCTCTAGGAACAAACTAGCCTTTACTTATGGGTACTGCAACCTTCTTAAACAAAACAAAAATAACACAAAAAAAAAAAATATGCCCTGCAAAAAAAAAAAAGAGAAAAAAAACGAAACCAGAAAAAACATTATAGCTCACATGGAAGCAACATAACCCACAGAAAAAAAAAACAAGGCACTAATCCTCTTTAAGGCGCAAAATGCAATCGAATCAGAAAAACCCTTGTTACGGGTACTCTAACTCAAAAATGCCAATAAAAGAAATGACCGTAAATGGCCCAACTAAAGCAACTCCATGAAAGCAAACATCAAAGCAGCCATAAACCCTCAAACACCATTCACATGGCCAAGACGCCATGAAAAAACCAGAGAACACTAACGTATTCAGCATACCGCAAACTAATTAATAGTACAGATCACCAAACAAACAGTGAAAATTACCAAAAAAAAAAAAGGACAGAAGAGCAAACGAGCAAGCAAATAAATCAGGTGAAATACAAGGGAAATACATGAAATGATTATCCTGAAACGAAAGTTACCTCGAAAACCCCCACTAGGTTCACTGCTAACATTTGAAAGACCATCACCACCACTGCTACCATTAACTCTAGGGCACAATCCCTTCAAGCCCTCGCCACATGAACCCATCTCCCGAACGCCAGACCACAAAAAGATACCTAGAGAGAGAAAATTGCAGTGATCTCAGAGCAAAACCCTACACCAAAACCCTTAGAACCAGAGGTAGAAATAGAGGTAGAGACAGAAACAGAGATGGAGATAGATAAAGAGGGCTGTGCTATTATGGGAAAGTTCAATAACCCATGGATAAGAACCTCGGTGCCCTACAATCCATTTGTCATAGCCATGCCCCCACCTCCATCATCGACTACCCCCATCTCTTCCCCTATGTTTAGCGGCGTTCCTAAATTTAGCCCCCACCTTTAGGAACACACCTGCTGCAAATAACTCCACCCCTCTCTCTCTCTCTACTAAAAAACCTCTCCCTCCCTCCCTCCCTCTAAAACCCCTTCTCTCTCTACTCTGTCCACTCTCTCTCTACTCTGTCCACTCTCTCTCTAAAATACACTCGCTCTCTCCACTTTCTGTTGTCTTTGTTTCTCTCTCTATGTGGTGGGGGACACCGTACCATAGCCTCCTGCTAACCCCACAGAAGTTAACCAGGGGTCAGATCTGCAGGGCAGGGAAACTAACCATGGTTGAGTTAAGTGAGGGTTAGGTCGGGGTAAGAGTAATTAGCTTTTGTCTTGGGAAGAGGCGATGCCGGCCGGAATCCGGCGGTCCCGTCCTTCCCGACCGTTTTTTCAGTGGTCGGTTAAATTCAGGGACCAAGACACTTTCTCTCTCTATAACTAAAAATTCGCCACTATTTTATATTTTCCCAGATATACCCTCGTCAAACATGTAATAGTAAATTAATCCCTTTGGTCCTGTCCTATAACACGTAATTACATAGAGATTAGACTTAGCAAGAGAATAATTGTGTATAAGACTTCAAACTAGCATTAAGTACATGTGAGGTAAAGCCTAGACCATAAATAATTAAAAGCAAAGCACTTTCAAATTGTATCGAGATAAGTGATTTCAATATTGGAAATTTTTGTGAAAGCTTTAATATATTTTTATTTTTAATTATAAAATTTAAAGCTTGAAAATCAATATAGGCCGAGCACATCTATGAAAATTTGAAAATCTTGAAAATTAATAGTCAAAAAATGCATTACAAGACCTACTATTTCCAAAACTTAAAATCTAGGTATCTAGAGGTGGACATGATCAATTAAAGGGTATTTGAGCACCAAACAACCTCTTTTTGATAATTGTTTTGAGATGCACCCTAACTTGGTTGTTTAGAGCCTCCCACTTTTCTTATATGTAATGACTGCTCATGTCTATCTTGTAGTACTGAATTGAAGAGCTATCCATCGTCAATTGTGAGTGATCAACGGTGATGAAGCCCTACCGGTGTTGTTGCAATAAAAAACAATAACAGATGTCATTGTTCCGGATGGAGACATAAAGTAGATGCTGCTTGAGTACCATGTGCAATAAAAAATCACACAACCAATATTGTGCACTTACCTAAGTAGCATATTATTTGCATGTCATAGGAATAAATAAAATCTCCTTTTTATGAGTTATGAATCTACCACCATATTTGGAAAATGGAATTTTAAATAATACCATTATATCACTTTTACCTACATTATTTATAAAAAAAACCCAGTTTTTATGCTACCAAACCCGCATATGTAGACATGCGGACCTCTTAATAAATCTATTTTTTATATAGATTTTGATGCTTCATTTTTAACGACATGTAATATCAATATGGAGATCATGAATATAAATAAATAAATAAAATTTAAAAAATATAATAATAATTCCAATAAAAAAAACATTTGCAACATTTGTTTGCCAAACAATTTTCCTTATAAAAATATTGATAATAATAATAAACGATGAGGCTATAAACAATCAAATTAGAGCGCATCTCAAAAAAGTCACTATAAATGGTTGTTTTGATGCTCAAATTTCTTCAAATTGATTATCTCAACATCAAAAATATAGACATCAAACGATAAAAATATATATATTTCAAATTTTGAAAATAGTGCATCTTGTAATACATTTTTTTACCATCAATTTTCAAGTTTTCATTTATCTGTTGAATCTACGTTATTTTTTAAGCATAAAAATTTATAATTAGATATAAAAATATATTTTAAGGTACTACAAAGATTTTTAATATTAAAATCATATTTTTCAATACTATTTGAAAGTTTTTAAAATTTTATAATTAAAAATAAAATTATATTTTAAAATTTTCATAAAAAAATTAATATTCAAACCACATTTCTCGACATTATTCTAAGGTGTTTAGAGCCTGAGCTCTATGCATAATAATATAATTTATTTTCCAGGTATCCGGATATCAAGGGAATAATTTTTTTTTTTTGTGAATCAGTTTTCAAAGTTCAAATCACTTTCAAATTGGAGTTTTGGAGACTCCTTTATCCTCTATCTAAACGACACGTTACTTTACGTTCTCTCTCCTCGTGACCCGGTCAACTGGTTTTCTCGTCAGTCTATTCACCAAGCTTAGACCCCTCTACCAAACTTAAAAATACCATCCAAAACGACTACTTATTTTCTCCCTCTTTCTCTCTCCAACAAAACTTAGTCCTCTCTCTCTCTCTCTCTCCTCTCCTTTAAGGCGTTAATCAAATGGAGCGGGTGGGCGATGAATTTCTGGCGCATTGATTGAAAAGGCGGCTCCTCGGGCGCAGAAGCGCCGTAACCGTCGCCGGCATGGCCAGGCCCCGATTTGACGAAAAAATTAACGGCGTTCAACGCTGTCTTCCCCTTAACAAGCAGGCCCGCAAACCACGGTTACTTGCTAATCCTCCACGTCAGCGTCACCCAGACCTCGTGTCCATCGCGCTTAACCCGGGTTAGGGGAGGACGGTTACAACAGTCCGACCGCGTTGTCAGCGCTAGCATTGCGGCCTCTCACAACGCACGGTTTAAGCGTGAGAAAGCAAGAGAGTGCAAGAGAGAGAAAGTAAGACAGAAGGGGCGGCCTCACCTACACACAATACGCCCGAGTTAGCTGCAGGGCCAACTAATTTATTTTTAAGGAAAATTGCGTTGCGCCGTATTTCTACAAATGCGGTCCAAAAAGTGTAAAGTACCATCTTAAAGATGGACGCAAGTAGGCGCTCCATTTAAAACCAATAAAAATTAACGATTCAAATGTTTTTTACTATAATTCTTATTTATAATTTTTTAAATTTATTTAATTTTTTTATATTCATGATCTCTGTGTTAGTTAGAGATTACATGTCCTTCAAATTTAAGGTTTAAAATCTATCTAAATATATATATTTATTAAGAGGCGCCCACTTGTACATATACAATCTTGGCCACATAGAAACCATATCCTATTTTTAATCGCCAATGACCTCTTCCGATTTAACCGAGCAGTCAACGATTAGATCAGCCGGTTTTGTGAAAACTAATCAAGAGTTAGATCCTCAATGAAACTATAAATCCTCATATATTTTATCATTACTTTCAACCATATCCTTTTGAGTCTACCATTTCAACAGGTACTATACTGGGTCTGAACCACGCATAACACCCTACCTAATTTTATTATATCTTATCTTATCGCTTATCAGTGTCACGCCTAAATTTTTTTTAAAGTATTTATTTTAAGTTTTATCTTATTGTCATATATCACTCATTCATCTCATTATCGTCACTTCCACTATACTCACTTTATGGATATATTATTTTTTGACCACCCAAAATTCTGCCCTATAGAGCAAAGCGGTCTCACATCTAGCCTATAAAACTTGCCATTCAACTTTGTTGGTATGCGGTGATTATATAAAATTATAGTCCCACACATCCACGTTTCCCACACAACTCTAATTCCATGTGAAAGATACTTGTGGAAACCATCCAACAAATATCTATCTATCCAGAAATTCCGCCCCACCAATACGAATTTTGAAAACACCATGTACTATCCTTTTTGTCTCTCTCCAAGGCTTTTTCTCAACTCATAAAATGCATGCCTTCTTTCTCTAAAATGTGGTGTAACGTAAAACCCTTCTCTCTCCTCTTAACATACCAACCCACAAAGGAAAAAGGGTCCGCGTGCGCCGAATCTTGGAGATGACGTGTTAAATCAAATGTTACTGTGAAATTTCTTGAATCAAATATAAACGTAAAACATAGTGGGGTAAATAGTTTTTTAAACGACCAAATGCATTGCACAATCATATAGTAACGAATAATGTCAATGAGAAAATTATGGAAAATTGACGTGGAAAATTCGTCTTAAAATGAAGAGAGAGAGAAAAAGGATTTCATGGAAATAAAAACGATAAATTATTTTGTAGGACATTTTTCAACCTATGTGTATAGAACCCCAAATAATTATCATTAAATTTGACACGGATGTCTAAAAAGATCAAATCCCACACCCATATAATAACTTTTCTAAAGATCCATATCAAATTTGATGATAACCCTTTTAGGGTCCTACACACATAGGTAGGGAGGATCTTATATGATCATTACTCAATAAAAACATATGAAAAGATTAGTGAAAGGAAAATTAGTTAAATTAGGTTTAAATAAGATAAAGTAATATCTTATTTGCTCTTTTTTCAACTACGATTAATAAAATGAAAAATAATATTCATATTTATTATAGGTTGTTGTAGACAAAGAAGACAGGAAAACAATAAAAGGGAAATATGCAAAAAAAAAACAAAAGTTGGGAAAAAGGCTTGATGAGGAAGGGATTAAAATTTATCCGATGAAGTTTCTCATGGAACCTTGAAGATTCAAGGTCGACTCACTAGAAGCAACGACGCTAACGATGATAACGTCGAGCTACTAGTTGTGTAGTATAGTGGTCGGAAATAACTATAGATGAAGAAATACCACTCAGGAAGCCTCTTAAGATGGAGGAAGGTTGGTGGGAAGGAGCTACTCCTTATGATGCAAGAGTAAACACAAAGAAACATTTATTTTATGGGTGTGATTTGTACATAGCCAAGGTTCTACATAATCAAAGTAATGCGTAATTCAATTAGGGTCAAGAAATATTGTTTAAATGCTGGAAATCTTACTGATAGCTTTAAAGTACATATTCATATTTAATTAAAAATTGTAAAGCTTAAATGAGCAGATATATGAAAACTTGAAAATCTTTAAATTTTACAGTAAAAAAATGCATTACAATATTCACTATTTCCAAAACTTGAAATCCATTTTTTTCTCATGTCCATGCACCTTGATGTTGAGATGATCAATTTGAGGATATTTGAGCATCAAAACATCATCATCTAGTGAATTTTTTTAGGTGAACTCTAATTTGATTGTTTAGAACCTAAGCTCTATAAAAACCTAGTTTATAAACAAATTTTTAAAATCAACAAATGCCATAGAACCGGCTTATTGGGGTCATGTGTGTGCTGTGTTCATGCATGCGTGTGCGCTTTTGGAGGAAGGGAGAGGGAGGGAGAGAGAGAGGATGGACATGTTTATATCAATGGTTTAAAAATGGATAAGGTTTTTCTATGAATCCGTGGACTCATATGTAGATATGTGCCCCTCCCCCGGATCATTCTTAAGATGGATTTGAGATTTAACTTTTTAAGAATATATGATTTTTAAATAAATTTAAAAAAATAAAAATGATATTATTTTTTGAAAAAAAATTAAACCCTTATTTTTTTATTTTCTGAGGGACCATCACTTTCCATCCATATTTAATACGAGTGTCAGGCGTGTAAGGGAGACATGAATACAATCCCATATCCCCTGACGCACAGAACACTTATCCGATAAAAACCGTCAATCCCACTGGGATTTAGAATCCGCGAGAAAAGGATTGCAATCATCAAGTGGGCAATTCTGGTTTGACAAACCCCAAAGTTGCCGCAATTTTTGTTTTTTATTTTTATGTATTCATTAATGTGGCTCGATCGAATTAGGCAACTCAACCTCGAATCCGGTCTTTAATTATACAAACAAGAAGGATTAATCGGCTTAGATTAGTAATTTCTGAGAAAGGAAAACCACATTAGTGGGGGAGCCACACATAATTGTATGACATGGTTCTGGTGCGATACGGCCGCCATTACACAAGTAAGATGACCACGTTACTGGTGCCAAATAATTGTACCATATAATAAATGTATGGTACCATGTAGCTAAAAAGCAGACTTAGTAAAGACCTATATTTCTACAACATATATCTAAACTACCCCTCTCCCCCTTGATATAACCCAAATTCATTATCCCATCCGTTGCCTACAGTCCAACTCAAATGGCTGAACAACCCCGCATTTTGACAGTGCAATCATGTCCTCTTGCATTAGGATCGTTAATGGGCCGGGCCAGCCCAATCTGAAAAGTCTATTGGGCCGGCATGCATTGACCTATGGCTGCATTTTATGTGCCACGCCCTAAGTCTTGAGAGTATGTCTAACTGGGCTGGCCGACTAGCCCATAGCCACACCCTACTTTTTCAGAGTTCATCTTTTTTTCTCTTGGGATTGTTTATAAATAAATTATTTATTTTTTATACAATGAGGTTTCAATCACTATTGTATTTAAATTTCAAAATGGGTGGTTGTAAGAGTGTTATACAATACACACAAAGTTCCAAAAAAATATTATTGAACTTCGGGCTCATTTTAAACCATCCAATTTGACATCTAATGAGTGGGAATAGTTATAACATCATTATAATAAATATAAAATTATATCTTCGTAGATAATTCCTTTTGTGTTTAGTAGATATATGCCTCGTCTGCACAAAAGAAAGTGAGGCCAATATAATACTTTCACCCTTCATTTTGAGCTGATGCTTGCGCCAACGAAGGTAATCCACCGTCCTTTCCCAGCAACAAACCGGTGGAGATTGATTATGCCATGTTATATGGTTGGAATAGGGTTAAACAAAAACTTAAGGTTCATCACAATTGATTCCTCACATACGATGTTAAGCAATGTTATCAATTTCACTTCACCTAGGCTAATCCATTCGAAGTATTTTTTGCCCTAGTTCCTCAATTAAAGCGAGATGAACACATCCCTCCCCCCCTCCCTCCCTCCCGGTCGCTTAGTATTTTTATTCATTTATTTAGGTAATTCAATGGGGATGACGAGCCCCTACCCATAAATCATTAGATGTGTTTTTTTAATATGTTAGATGAGAATGGAAGCGTAAGCTTTAGTTGGGCTATTTCGATATTCAAATAAAGCAATAGTTATTCAAATATACTTTTCAAATACTTTGTAATCATGCACCTAAAATTATTAAGTTTTGGGAAAATTAGCTATGAACATCATTATAATTATCTGAGCTTTAGTCCAATTATTTAGGGCCGACTATATTAATCTTGTTTCCTATTTTGTCAATTGGATTAGGACTCGTGATAGAGATTAGACGAATTTTCCATTAGCAATAAGCGCTAAAGCGCTTCCTTTGTGGGCCAAACCTTGAGGCCCCTCCCAAACAAATTCGATAACATTTGCATATAAACAAGGAGTATAGACCCTACCATATTTTGGTCTATGCTTTACTTTCATAGGACGCCAAAACATTAAAAAAATATCGATTGCGCCCACCCAGTGCTGCCCTTGACCGTCATGCTCACCAATGGCCAAGCAAATTGGTAGGATATGAGAGAGAGAGAGAAAGAAAGAAGTTATAGAGAGAGAAAGAGAGGAGCTAGAGAGAGAGAGAAGCTCATAAGTGGCATTGGTAGTACGAGAGAGAGAGAGAGTGCTTGCCTGGGATTTTATAGAGAGAGAGAGGGGCATTTGCCAAATATTTTTGAGAGAGAGAGAGAGAGGACTTTTGCCTGAGATTTTTTTTAGAGAGAGAGAGGTATTTTGCCTGAGATTTTTAGAGAGAGAAAGGGGACTTTTGCCTAAGAATATAATATATATTTTTAATGTAATAAGGTATTGAAAATGAGGAGAGGATGAGTGAGGGATTAAATAAAAGTGGGGTGTCTGGGGATCTTGATGCAAGAAAAAGGGGTGCTGGAGCAACAAGGGTGGGGGACCACAATTCCTATGCTTGGTCCCACTCTTGTCCCCCTAATTCCTAGACATCCCTCACATTCTTTTACTCCATTTTTCCCTCCTCTTTCAACCATGTCCCAATCCACACATTTCTTTTTATCCATTAAACAACTCATCTCCACACAAACCTCCAACCGCATAATCAATGGCACACGTAAACACCTACATCAACTAAGCTACATAATCACTCTCTCTCTCGTCAACTAAGATATATAATTACCATCTCTCTCTCCCATCAACTAAGATATACAATTCTCTCTTTCATCAACTAATATATATAACTACCATCTCTCTCTCATCAACTAAGATATATAATTACCATCTCTCTCTATGAGATATAATGGGAATCTCTAGCCCCATCTCTCTCTTTTTTGCAATCCTCTCTCTCTTCTTCCGACTTTAATCTCTCTCTCTATCTTCCTCTGGGAGATATAACAGCCATATCTTGCTCTCTTGCCCCTCCCTCCTAGGATATCTCTTGGAGTAGAGGTAGTAATGGACCCGGACCAAACTTAAGACCCGTTGAGTATGTCAGACATGGATTTAACATTTGGACTTGGCGGGTCGAGTCTTGGTCAAATATCTGGGTCTTTACAGTATTTGGGTTTAGGTTTGGGTCGGGTCCAACATAAACTACTGGAGATAAAATACTTCAAGCTTTATTCATTTGGGTGTATAATAGAAACTCGTAGTCGTCTTTAGCTATTAAACGATAAACTAGATCGCTTGAAATTTAACGGCATATGATTGTGACCTTGGTACTAATAATACGGGTATATGATGGTAAAAAGAATGGCAAAAAAAATAAGAGAAGCTCATAGTGAGGGTGGCAATGGAACCGACTAAACCCGGACCTGACGGATATGGCTATGGGTCCAACATTTGGACTCCAGGTCCAAACCTAGATCCAAATACTATCCAGACCTAGGTTCACATCAAGCCGGACCTGACCCATACTTATAAATTGTTGGAAATAAAATGCTTCATGCTCTATTTGTTTGGATGTATACTAAGAACTTGTAATCATCTTTAACTATTAAACAATAAATTAGATATGGGCAATGATTTCATGCAACTGTTGTATCCTAATATAATGCAACCACATTAAAAAACCATATTAGAGACATTTGTTTGACACAATTTTTTAGATGTATACTATTTTCATTATAAAGAACAATCACAAAAAAATAAAATTTTGAAAAAACGCCCTAGAAAATATTTTTCTAGCCCAATTAATATAAGCCGTCAATTTTAGTGAGATAGTTAGAAATATGCCTCAGAAGGATCTTTTTATTCCCATAGTCTTTGTATAGTATTGTCATCATTAGATTAACACTGCCAAAAAATAAAAAAAAATATTTTGAATTTGTCAAGGCCTAGATATTGAAATTCGCCAAATAGACAGTCGAGATTCATTATTGGAGAGTACTCATTTTGACCATATATAGGGTGAAAATTTATTTATTTTTTCATAAGATTGATTATGAGGATTAAAAGAATGTATGCGCAAAATTTGGGGTCTTATAAATGCCAAAAATATGATTTTCCAAAAGTATGGATGCATTATACTATGATACAACCCGTTGAATGAAATCATTGCCCATTAGATGGCTTGAAATCTAATGGTGGATGATTGTGACCTTGTTGCGAATAATATGCGTATATGATGGTAAAAAAAAAGGCAAAAAAAGAAAAGAAAAGAAGCTCTTAGTTACAGTAGCAATAGACTCGACTAGACCCAAGACCCAACGGGTATGGATATGGTTATGGGTCCACCTTTTGGACCGGATAAGTTGGGTCCGGGTTAAACGACTAGACCTGAATACAATTCGGGTCTGGATCCGCATCCAGCCCCGACCCGACCGGTTGCCACCCCCATCTAGGAGATATAATGGGATATAAACTCCCTCTCTCTCTCTCTCTCGTATTAAAATGAAACACCTTCTACCGTATGATAAGGAAACATATAAACATCTCAATCCAAGAGATTCTCTCTCTTCCTTCCACTCAACAAATATTTGACTTCTTAATTCGTATTTCTAAACAACATGTTCAAGACACATGCACACGTGCTACACCATTTATTTCCTGGCCAAAAATGCGTCGAAGATAAACTTTGACACGAGACCAATTTCTTGAACCGTCTCGAGAAAAACTAAATTATTATCTTAATTTAAACCTCAAATTGACTTCAAAAAATCACATAATTATTATTTTATAAAACCCTAATCTGAGCTCAAATGACGAGTTCAAATATTAGTGGTGAGAACATGAATTATTATTGATAAGCTTTTTTAGTTAACATTCAACCAAAAAAAATATGATTTTTTTATTTGAAATAGTAGGGAAAATTGGTATGCACAAATGTACCAAGCATGTTTTGCACGTGTGACATATGTATCACGTGTGCTGGAAAGTGCACAAAATTAAAGCGAGAGGATGAGAGGTATCTACCATTTTGGTGAGGCTTGGCCCACTCCGACATCAACTCCAGCAATTGATGATCCTGCCAAGAGAAAATATGAATAAATACAGAAATTCAATTCAATGATAATATATATTAAATGAAAAGTATACAATGAGACTCTTATCTTTGGTATGTGACAATTAATATTGATCATTAGATGGCTGCATTCATTCCGCTGACCAAGCTCAAACTTCAAAATAAAATTTCTTGAACTTTGTAATACATCCAAACTACTAGATTTCAAATCGGACGATTATAAGTATTTGTGACCTCCGTGTATCAAAGGTAAATGTTCTTATTGTATATAATATCTGTATTAAAATAATAGTTAAAAAAGAATACAATAATTAAGAGTGTGGTCTGTACAACGCTAGGCCTCTAAACAATCAAAATAAGATGCACCTTCGAATAGTGTCAAAAGATGTCATTTTAGTAACAAAAATCTTTATGATGACTTGAAAATTTATTTTCATCTCTAATTATAAAAGTCGAAGCTTCGAAAATAGTGTATGTTGGGTAAGTATGTCAACCAGATATATTTTTCTGTTGGGTAAGTATGTCAAGTGATATATGAATACTTGAAATTTAATGGTTTAAATAATGCATTACAAGATGCGATATTTCCAATAATCGAAGTACTTTTTTTTTTTATGTCCATGTATCCCAAAATCGAGTTGATTAGATTTGAGGGTTTTTCAACATCAACAATTATTCTAGTGAATTACGTAAACTTTTTCCCTTAAATGAAGGATAATTACCAATGAAATCATCGCTTTTTGGATGATTGAAATTTTCTGATTATTTTGTGGTGTTTCAAGTTACGTTCATATATCATAGTTGAGCATGTACACTGTTGCCTCATTGGAGCACATTGTATACTCAACCCCTTGGCAAAAGTACTACTTAGGAGGATTTTCCAATATAAAATTTTGGGTCTGTCTAAAATCACAATGTAACCACTTGAAATAAAAAAAAATGATTTTAAGTTCTTAAACATTTAGATATGCTGTAAAAAAAATTGGATAGTCTCTAGTCGATGTTGTAACATTTTTGCTAAAAAATACATTTTAATTTTGTCTTTTTTTCTTTCTTTTTATTTTTTTCCCTTTTTTTAATTTGATGTTTGCACTAGATATCCCCAAAATCTGGGGGCTTGAAAATACTCCCAAGAAGGTTATTTTACCCTAGCTGCAAAACATTAGGGAATGAAAAGGTATACAATAAGGTATTTTATATTTGGTACAATTAATCTTTGTCATTGAATATAAATTTGGGCGGTTGCATTTGTTCCATTTGACTTGACTCAAAGTTTAACAATGATTTTATAAAAAACTTTATTACATACCCTAGCCATTAGATTTTACATTTGTTGTTCTATCAAAGGTAAATGGTATTGTAGTATATATACTTTTTAAAAATATATATATACAATGAGATCATTTATATTTAGTGCAAGATAACAAACGTAAACAATTAATCTTTGACCGTCAGATGTGAAATTGGGTGGCTGCATTTATTCCATTGACCAAACTAAAAGTTAAAAATAATTTTTTTCAAACTTTATAACACATCCAAGCTTCGCATCTCATGATTATAAATAATTGCGACCTCTTTGTACTAAAGATAAATTGATCTCGTCATATACAATCCCTTAAAAAAAACAATACATACCAACTTAGGATTTCGTCCAAAAAGATCAGCAATCACTGGCAACTTTGATTGAAAATTCCCCTCCTTGGAGCTGCCACCTACACACGAGTTTTACAAAAAAAATTAAGCAAAATAATAGGGAAAGGTTAATATGGTGAAAAATAGTAGGGGACTGTTCATATGGTTAAATTGCCTACCTTGTAATTAAGAAATGTTGACAACTTTGAATCCTATCTCAAGGTTTTAGACAGAGAGCTAAAGGTTTTAGACTCCCTCTCCACAAAATTTGCAAGCATTTTTATGGATAGAGTGCTTCAAAAGCAAATATTAGGGTATTCATAATTATGAGCTTTTCGACAATGCTCTATTTTGTGATCAATTCTTTTGGTTAGGGATGGGTTAATATTGTTAGATTTACTTCGGTCTATGCCTAAAATACAAGGTTTCGATTTCATTGGTCGAAACGAAGGGAATTTGACAACATCCATAAATAATTTGGAAAATCTATTAAAATAGAATGCAAAACACCGCTTATTAGCGCATGGTTAGTAAGGTAGAACGACATCGGCTACTCAGTGCCAGTATCCAATCTAGAAGTTTTCCCAAATCAAACATGGACTAATATGCAGTAAAGTTGAGAATTTGATTATAGATGTAAGCGCCATCAACATCGCGAAAATCTAGCCCACCATACTGAGATACATTATAACATGTGAAAAATCTGGACCGTCTATTCGACCAGCTTAGATTTCGCCAAAACTCGACCTCTCTCAGTCCCATCTGTTCCATAGAAGAAATGCATGAAAAAAGCATGGCCTTCTCTTAAACATGCAAACAAGATGCATGCAATAGTAGTGGATGTACCGTTTGCTCGTTCATCTCCAGAAAGTCCGACGCCAAACCCGCTAGATTCTGCAGCTTTTTGGCCGGAAAAACGATGGATCTCGGTCATGTTGGCCATGAGTGAACAGTGTAGTAGCTAAAAACACATAATTCTGAGCCCTCCAACATTTATAGGTAATTTTCTTTTCCCTTTTTCACGGTTCAATTTATTTCTGTGTTAATGAAATAGGAAAATTGTTATGTTGATTTATTCAATTGGGGGGTGTTTTAGTGGTGGGCTTTTAGGGAGCCGACTCCACGTTGGGGGGGGTTTTAACGGTTTCAGCAATTATCCATGCTTTTTAATGCCAATAGTGGTGCCTGGTAACTGCAGGAGAGTTAGAGAGAGAGAAAATATGTAAGTTACATGAAAGAGAGATAAATATGTAAGTTACATGAGAGAGAGAGGAATGGGGGAGAACAAAATAAGTTACATGAGAGAAAGAGATATATGTAAGTTACTAAGTTAGAGAGAGAGAGCCATTAATTTGCATGAGAGAGAGTGATGTCATAAGCTAAGTTACATGCATCATGGATGTTAAATAGGTAAGTTACTAAGAAGAGAGAGAGAGAGAAAGAGAGATGTCATAAGCTTATTAAGTTATATGTATCATGGGTGTTTTCAGGCTATGGAGCAATTGTGTCACAGACATCTATATTTTTTATTGTTGGAATTTAGGGCTGAGGTTTGTATAAGTTACTCACCTTATTCTATACTATACACATCATAAGTTTTGGCAGGTGATGTAGTTTCGGTATCAAAAACCTTACGACGTCTTGAATTAAACCTAATTATGAAATTTTTAATTTAAAAAATAATGCAAATCAAGTAGATCTATAAACAATTGAAATATAGAAAGTTGACGGTCCTGATGTTCCAGAGTACACCATTTTTAAATTTGGAATTAGTTTTTTTTCTTTATGTCCATGCATGTCAAGGATGTTATGATCAATTAAAGTTTTTCTAGCTTCGAAATACTTTTTCTATTAGATTTATGAGGGGACACCTTACTTGTATAGTATAATGTTGTAACCTTATATAAACTTTTTCCTTAACTAAATCAACATCTCTTTCATTTATGTTGTATTTTTTTAATTAACTATATTTTTTGGGGTCATTAACTATGGAAAGATTTTATATAGGGTGCTAATCTTAAATCATAAAAGCAACACTCACTTAAAAAATACCCTAGAAAAGGTTGATCTGATGTGGAAAAACCCTCCAGTTAATCACTCAACCGAGATGTATGGATATAGAAAATAGTATATCATCTAACCGTTCATTTTCAAGTGTTCATATGAGTTATCCGTATTTGTACCATTTTTTTAAGCTTTAAATTTTGTAATGAGCAAGCTTTCAATACTTCCCCTACGACATAAAACTTATATACGTATCCTTATCCAACTGTCCATTCTGAATGGAGGGCTAAGATTGCCCAAATCACAAGGTCATGTCTCTACACTATTTAATTTTTTATTTTTTCTACAATCTATTTTAACACAAATTTTGTACATCCAATCCTCTATTAAACTCGCACTAGCGACAAATATAAAAAAATTATTTCCAGTAAAATAAAATGATCAAAATACCCCTAAAAATATAAAGGGGTATTTTTATCATTATATTTTATCTAAAAAATATTTTCAATATTTTTATAGGTGCGCCTCAATGAGAAGACGGCACATACCAAATTTTATATTCATACAATTTGCATAAAAAAATTAATAAATAATACTTTAATACGTCAGATCTAAGATTAAACGGTGAGTGGCTCTCATGATCAAAATTGGACGGCTGGATGGTAGGAGAAGCATAGATCTTTTATACTGCAGGGGAAGCCCTTTTGTAAGGGCAATTTGGCTGAAAATGGATTTTTAGACTATCACAATGCTTTCCAGCAGTGCAACTGCATTGTTTAACACAATACGGTGGTGCACTTTACCTTGATTTTTGAAGGCCCCCATTAACTATAGTGATGATCTAAAATTTTCTCAAACCATTTAAAGATCAACTTTTAAAAGAAAAATAACATAATATTTTGAGCTCAAAATTCTCCCGATCTTTCTTATTTTTTTGGGGTTATTCAGTGGGGAAGATGGATCCTTGCTTGTTTTTTCAAATAGTTTAGGAGTTAGTTTTATGAATGTATTAATGGGGTGATGTCAGAAGGCATGGAAACTACAACATGGAGACTAGGGTGTGGGGGTGCTCCCACAACGATCTAATAACCATTAAATGCAAAATCAATAGTTATTTTTAGAGAGGATTTGATTTGGAGCACATTTTTTGCTCAAAATAAATTTCGTTAGTGGAGTTCTACCTTCTTTTCTTTTCGTTTTTCCTTTCAACTAAAAAAAAAGTAGAAATTTTTCTATATCTAATACATCATTAGAACAATTTCAAAAATATAAAGAAAACTCAAACTCTAAATTCTCCAAATCTGACCCCATCAAAATGGACAGTCCATATTCATTCTTACACATATATATACAGCTCCAAACCAAAATCAAAACAAACCTTACCCCCCTTCCCCACCCCCCTACAAAAAAAGAAAAAGAAAGAAAAGAGTGTCCTAGCTAGATAAATATGATTTGGCAGCTTTGGGTCCATCAGATCCTCACAACGACATGATTGACCAGCCGGTCTAAATGACCAAACTGGAATTGTGGGTCCACATAATCCTTTCCCTTTGTAAAATTATCAAAGTGAGAGGAACATCTCGTTAATCTCCACTAGCCTCATTTATTAGCCGTTGTTCTCTCCTTTTCCCCTTAAAAATTCGAAAGAGGTAGCGGTGGCAATCATTTATTTTCGTAATTCAATTTACTCAACCCTTTAATATAACACTTTCCCTATGCCTTTTAATTTAATTACTTATGAGCACTAGTTGTGAAAATTGAATTCAATAGTAGATGGTCCATATAATGCATTACTAGATATACTAAAGTTAGGTGTATTTTGTAACACACTATCTGGAAGTCGAATACATCTGCACTAGGTTTATAGTTTGAATTTTAATTTTTCATATCCAAAATTTTAAAAATCGAGATGATGATTCAAATGGTTCTCCAAAACTGGAATTGCATTATTTTGATTGGGTTTTGAGGTGAGGCTTTAATTTTCAATATAAAAACCTGAGGTTGTTGGCACGACGGTCAAGGTCAACGGAGCTAGTGCGATGTCAGGAGTTAAAATACCAGCCATCCTAAGTTAACGTTCAATGGAATCCCCGGGTGGCTGGTACTGGTAATAAGAATAGAGATCATGGAGGTCATAATCTAATTTTATGCGCTTTATGTCGTAAAATCCACCACTGTGACCACCTATGCTTTGAGTCCATTCTTACGATAAAATAGTAAGTATTGCCATAACGACTACCCCCTGTTATTCCATTGATAAGGGACATCATCCATTCTTACGATAAAATAGTAAGTATTGCCATAACGACTATCCCCTGCCATTCTATGGATAAGGGACATCTTCGGCACGTTTGGTTCTCGTGAAAATATTTTATAGAAAACATTTTCACACATCTTATGTGATCAAGCGTAAGAATATTTTTACATCAATTAGTTGTTAATTGGTGTAAAAAAATATATTAAGACAAATTAATATAAAAATATTATCATACTTGACTGCATGAGATAAATTTTTATATGAAAATATTTTCACGCGAACCAAACATGCAGCAGCTCCACATACGTTACTATAGAGAAGCAAATGTGGAAGCCGAGGCCAAATAGTTTTCAAATCGGATGATTAAGTAAGTGAGGAAACGATCCAATTCTATGCCAAATAGCATATCCACATAAACCCATATATTAGAATTTGATGCAATTAGCTAAAGATTTTCAATTCATTGTGTTAACATAAAACTAATCAAATATAATTCAGGAAACCATACTTATCAATGAGAGAGGGAGATATGTCTGTGTGCGCCCACACACACCCCGAACGCAATTTCATGAGATGGCAGTCCTCATGCACCTCGAGGCATCGCCGCTCTGAGTCGGGCCACCGATCGGCATTGACATCTCGAACACCCTCAATCTTTCCCTTGCTAAAAAGAACATAGTGGTGACCAGGAGAGAACACTGATGTGCTCTTCATCGCAATGTAGAAGAGCATTACTCTTATGCTCAAGAAGAGAGATAGCATGCCTCCTACTTCTGCTCTGTTGTCTCCTGGCTCTCAAATTTCATTTGAACAGTATCCCATTTGCATGGTTGTTACCATGGATTCCATATAACGATCAAAATGACCGGTAAATGCAGTAACGGTTCGTCCTGTTAAAAAAGAAAAAGAATGACAACAATAACAACCAACCAACCAACCTCCAGACTAGATATCAGGTGAATCTCTGTAACTGAAGCTATAATTCATCTCGGCTGTCCTTATAGAGAACGAATGGTGTATGCCCTAGCTGTGATTCTACACCATATGCAGGATGTGCTCAATTTATTAAGCAGAATTTGAACTTTAGAGGTTTATTTGTTACTGAGATAGGTGAAATCTTATGGATCCATCCCTTAAAAGAAATGGACATATGATAATTTTTCATTATTAGGCCCGACCAACGAAGCAATCAAGAGGTGTAGCACCCCCATATATAGTCACTACGTTGTGGTTTCTAATCCTATTGACGCCACTCGGTGACACTTTTAAAAAAAGCTAACTCCTTAATCTATATGAAAAAAACAGCTAGGGACATGTCTTCCCAACAGAATTACCGGAAAAAAAAAAAAAAAACCATATTATCAAACTAGATTGAGCTAGGAATCAGTCTTCGACTTAAGTGATTAGCTGCTGACGTTTAATAGTATCATATCTCATGTTTGATTTCTAGTGTTGAACTATCGAAAAGAAAAAAAATAAAAGAAGAGAGAGCCATATTGAACTAAACATAAATAACTCAAGAGCCATATTTGGACTAAAAAACAAAGAGAAGTAAATGGATCATGTTAGACTCAACCTCTTCGATATAGAGGACATTTTGGTCATCTAGGACTTTGTAGTACAAAGAAAAAGCATATTTGCGATAAGTCCACCAAAGTGTTTTGAGATAATTATGAAATGTGAATTAACAAACGGAAAAAGACAATACAAGCCAATTGGCAACATAAGCCACTTTGAAAAGTTGGGAGTGCGGTGGATCTCAAAATTTACATCATCTTTGTATCTCATTTAGATGATGAAATACTCAGAGGATGGAATATTTATAAATCCTAGGCTTTATGAAAACATTCGAATCCTCATCCGGATAGTACTTTAGGCATCAGAAATCCTTACGATGGTTCTAAAATCAAATTGCAATATCGATTATAAAATTTGCAGCTCAAAAAATGATACAGATTTTGTGGATCCAAAAACACTTATTTTAGGGCGAAATAGATGGCTTATATAATGTGTTACAATAAACACTAATTTTAGAGCTTGAAATCATAATTTTCTTTCACAACTATAACGGTCAAAGTCAAGACGAGCAATTTGAAAGTTTTTTATGCTAGAACTGTAATATTTGGTGAGTTTTAAGGTGATAACTTATTAATTTTGACAGGCCTGCAGCCCTATCAAGTGACTTTCCATACTAAAATTTGTTATGTACAAATAAATAGGGAAAATGGTCTGCACATTATCCATATGATCCATTTGGTGAAAGTAGTTCCATGCCTTCAGGAATTCAATACAAATTTAGAAAAAAAAAAAGAGTATATTCTATGATTAGAATATAATTAACCCACAAAGTTCCCACTAACTATGTGTTTTGGAGCTCTTGTAGGCACAGGCCCATTGGCTTCTAGATTCATTCCCCTCAAAAAAAATTGAGGAAAATAGGTAAGAATCAGTGAGAATAAGTAAAAGGGCAAGGACTACATGTTTGATATGACTTTGGGGAAAGTAGAACCCCTTTGTCTTCAATTTGAGGAACACTAAAAAGTGGACCAGCACATGCTAGCACATAATAGAGCATCATTTGCTTCTGAAAGCAGACCAAGACCGATCACTTCCAAACAGATGGGAGAAGAGATGACATTTACAAGAGAGAGAGAGGGAAAGGAAGAGGAACAAATGGAAATCATCCATATTGACATCCCGAATGAAACAGTAAACTTTGACGGCACGTTTGTTTTGCATAAAAATATTTTTCGAGAAATAATTGCATGTGAAAAAAACTCTTTATGTGAATAGGTTTGGAAATATTTTCACACCAATTGATCTCAGTGCATCTTTTGACACCAATTGATAGCCAATGTGAAAATATTCCCATACTTAACCATACCAAATAATGTTTCACATGAAAATATTTATTAGAATTTTTTTTCGTAACGAACCAAACGTGCCCTTGATAACAAATCTTATGATGCAAAATACAAATGCTTCACCAAAATAAGCAAATAGTAACCAAGGAGGGGACGAGGTTGAAATTATATAGATGTGGATTGCATGGAGATCTTGAATCAAGAAATAAGCAAACGGAACGAATGAATGGATGAGGTTGGAATTATATAGATGTGGGTTGTAAGAGTAGCAAATGTTGGAGAAATGGATATTGTTCAAAAGACGCTCGTCCCCCTAAAACCTACACACCCCTCAAATACTCCTTTCTTGTTCCAACTATCCTTTGCTCACCTTCTCTTCCAATCATGTATTCCACACATTTTCTTTAATCATGTGTGGAAAGATTGTATGCTCCTGGGGGAGCATACCATGTATTCACTCCCTTATGAGTCTTGCACATTGACTTGACGTAGGCGGTGGGTTGACTTGACCCAGGTCTAGGTCTCAATTTGATTGTTAGACCTGTATGATTCGGTTTGGTCCCATTTGACTTGGACCCCACTCAAGTAGAGTCTTGGTCTGATTGGGTTCAATCGAATCCAAACAGGTATATATAAATATAAAGGATTGTCTACAAATAGATCATTTATTGTTTATATATAAATGTCACAATCATTATTGTCCATTAAATTTCAAAATGAATATTATTAAATAGATACCAAGTTAAAAAATAAAAACTAAATTCTTGAACTTTGTGAGTCGCACAAGCCATCCAATTTGACATCTCATGAGTGGGAATAATTGTGCGTTGATTTGTACAGCGAACTGCACAAACAAACAGGGGTCACAATCATTCTTGTCCATTAAATTTCAAAACGAGTGTTGTAAGAGTATCATTAAATAGACACAAAGTTCAAAAAATAAAAAAATATTGAACTCTGTGACTCACCACAAGCCATCCAATTTGACATCTCATGAGTAGGAATAATTGCGACTTCCTTGTACAAAAGATAAATGGTATTTTGATAAATAATCCTTAAATATAATATCTATAAATTATATAAGGACTATATATTAAAATCCATAAATCTTTATATGTTTTTATATAAGATAATATATAAATATTTTTGTGTTATTTTTTACAAAGGGAAAACATTTGGTCTGCTTTTGGGTGGGCCACCACATTTGTTTTCCCTTCCCAACTTCGGGGGCCATAGGGGGATTTTTTTCACCTAGACCTGGCATGCACATTCTGTTGGCTGCAACAAATATGCCCATGAAACAAGTATTTTAAAGATAAACTATGGAAATTGGTTTTTTTGGGACTTTATTAGCGCAAGGCGCCAATTTTATGGGCCATTAGATCAGCCCTTCAAGAACGCAAAATCAGTGTTTAGAAATACAACTCCTTCATCAAAAGATGGTAGGCAGTCTACAAATTTTGAAGTAAAACAAATCACCACAGGGCCTAGATTTACTGCTATCTTTATTTCTTAAAATAGATGGCTTATATTTAATGCATTTTATCTCTATAAAATAAATTAATTTTTTGGATCTTTTTCATAATTTTCATGAACACCTTTACCAAGATTAGTATGGTGTGTATGCCAAATTTGCAGTGAAAAAATTGCCCCCATGGGCTCCCTAAAATGGGGGAGGGCAGGTATTGTTCTAGTTCAACCTTTGGCAGACTACATCTTTTCCCTTTCAATGAATGTAAAAAGGGAAGGCTATAGTTCCCGTATATCATATTTATCAAGGGTGTGGTTTCTATAAGATTGTGATCTTAAACAATCTAATTAAGGCGCACCTCCAAATTCTATCATAACATGTAATTTTGTTGTATTTTTTTTTTAGAATTATCTGAAAATCTATTTTTATATCTAATTATAAAATTTTAAACTTCAACAATGATTAAAATCAATTAGATCTATAAACACATGAAAATATTGAAAAGTGTTGGTCTAGATAATGTGTTACAATATGCGCTATTTTTGGGACTCATTTTTTTTTTTTTATACATATTCATATATATCGATGTTGAGATGATCAATTCGAGTGTTTTTCAACATCAAAAACGACTTTTTATGATGATTTTTTAGGTGCATCTTTAATTCTACATTTTAAGGTTGCAACTTTATATAAACTTTTTCCATTTATCGAACTTTGCATTATTTTATTCAAACTAGGGAGCAACTCATGCTTGTACAGAACCTTAGACATTCTCATCTAGTAGAGTAATTTATTAAAACAAAATATAACTAAATCATGTTACATAATATTAGTGTAAATAAAGTAATTTGCCATTAAAAATCCATCGCATCAAATTATCTCAATTAATATAGATAACTACTACGATACACATTACTTTAAAAAAGTAACGAAAATAAACGAATTTTTGTTGTTAAATTTAGATTAAATAATAATATGAATATGGCCAAAGTTATCCCAACTTTTTCTTCATTGAGACGTTTGGGAATGGTACGTACATGTGTTTTACGTGTTGTTGCAATTTTGATATGGGAATGGCAGTTGTATATATTTTACACATGGGGGCACACATGAAAGGATCCCTATTTAAGCATGCTAACAGGCTGGGGTGACCCCTAGGCTTTTGGGTTAGGACCTAGTTCGGTGTAGGCTCTGTTAGGATTTAAGGACCCTCTTAAATGCAGAAATAGTACTCTCAAAAGTTGGATCCCACTAAGATCATGTACTTATCCAGCTAGAAGCAAAATATGAGAGAGCACAAGTCATATTACGAATAAATAAAGCACGAAACACATGCCACAACACAAATATTTACGTAGTTCACCCCAAGAGGGCTATATCGACAAATATTTGTGTTCTCGTGGCATGTGTTTCATGCTTTATTTATTCGTATTATGACTTGTGCTCTCTCGTATTTTGCTTATAGCTGGATAAGTACATGATCTTGGTGGGATACAACTTTTGGGATTCTTGTTTCTGTATCCATGAGGGTTATTAAATTATAACAAGTGGTACAAGGCTAGTGTTTGTGCATTTGGTTGAAGAAATGCACATGAAAAAATATATATGAGCGTTTTATTTGAGGTGGAAACATATGATAGCAAGCACAATCTTTCCAGCAAGAATGATGAAAGAAATTTATTAGGTAAGAGATGAAGAATTCATATAGCTATCAAATGGATGTTAGCACGGTGAGCAGGTAATTTGGATATCAAGGTGAAGATTGTTTGATATAGTGATATCCAAAATCACCCACATAAGGAAATCTCATATTAAGTGGGATTGGATTGATATTGATAAGTTTCTTAAATAAAATAGAAATAAAAAAATATTATAACCCTTGGATATCTATTGGTTTTTGAGATATATGTAAAATATATAATAAGTTTTCTATTTGATGTAGATTTCGAACCTTATGTATATGAGATCAAATTACAGATAAATTGTGTGTGCCAAGGCCTCGCCTTAGAGAGAAGAGAGTTTCCTATAGAGAGAAACATCATAGATGTGCCTCCTGTAGATTGAGAGATTGATTTCATATATAGATGCGGTTCCCATTAAGAATTTGGATGGTTTCCCCTTTTAGAGAGATAAAGTCTCAGTTGCTCTCAAGATTCTCCTACTGATGATATGTATCTATTTTTTAACAGTGGTTTAGCTGTGGAATAGATATGAGAGATCGACAGGTGGTGTCAGTTGGGAGATTGGGTCTAAAAAGGATTACTCGACTGGATTTTGTCAAGGTTAGAGAGGTATCTCTATATCTCAAAATTTATTATGTAACTTTCATTGGTATAGTGGATTTCAGTTTAGCGTGCTCGTGGATACAACCCTCTTGGGGTGAATCACGTAAATCTTTGTGTTATTATGGGGTGTGTTTCATGTTTTATTTATCGTATCATGGCTCGTGCTCTCTCATATTTTGTTTTTAGCTGGATAAGTACACTATCTTAGTGGGATCCAATTTTTGAGATTCATGCTTCCACATCTAAGAGGGTTCTTAAATCTAATAGGCTCGGGCCAAGCACACTTTCAAACCGGTTTTTACTAGGCTCGGTGTATTTTCGAGCTATGGCCGGGCTAGCCTGAACCGGTCGAGGCCGGACCCACATTCGGACCAAGCTTTTACTAGGCCCGACGTATTTCTGAGGTATGCCTAGGCTAGCCAAGACCCGGCGTACCTTCCATGATTTCTTCGATCCTAATCAGGACCCAAATCATTGAGAACCCTATTCTTGTTAGGAGTTCCACTTTTTGCTGGACAACATCAACAACCAACAACAAAAGGATAAGAGAACAATCTTCTATTTGATGTAAAATGAAAAAAAAAAAAACCTGATTTGAAAAAGATAGAGAGAAGTGTTTGGATGGCTACTTTATCATTTATTTAATTTAATAGTTTGCTAGCATATCAGACATAAGAAGCTCTTTTTTCTGTAAAGGTATTTGTTTACTGGGAGTTGCAACTTCCATCACTAGTGCAGTTCCCATGTTTATCTGCGGGAAAGTGCAGCGTCGGTGCTTCCAATTCAATATAATTTAGATGTTGTTTGGAGAAGCCGCGGTTTGCAGCCCCTTCTTCCATGAAACAAACGTCCCCTTGGGTCCATTTTGATGGACCAAATTTCCTTGGTAATCCTATTAAGCGTGTCTTCTCTTCAGCTGCCATAACGAGTGTATCTTATCTTCCGCTGCCATTAGGAGTGAATTTCAGATGGCTTGGTCCAGCATATACTTTTAAGGAAACGTATGCTTTTTGAAAATTTCCCTCCAGGAAATAGGTTTTGTTGAGCAAGTCAAGTTCTCATGTTTGGTTCATGATAAATATTTATCTGGAAAATTACATCGGAGCAAATTGCTAAATTGTAAGAAATCTCCAACTTTTCATGGGAATATAGTTTCATACCGACTAAGATATCAACCAAATTTTATTGAAAATGTATCTCGGAAAAAGGTTTCATGCCCAGGAAACAACGAAACCGATTTCTTGAAATTTGCCCTCATAAAGAGTGCTTTCCAATGAATCAAATGTCCTAAGAGAACTTTTGGTGCCTTGTTTGTCACTGGGCTTGAAATGTCTCGGGCCTAGGGCAGGCTAGCCTTGGCCCTAGCCCAATCTTAACCCCTACATACTCGACCAAGTCCTAACTTGGCTATAAGGGCCTTGACTCAAGCCTGCCCTGGTCCTATCATGCCGGGCTAGGCCAGGCCAGGCCAAATACAATCCAATAAAAAAAGAGAAAAAAAGTAAGAGAATGAGGGTTGGGCTGGGCTGGCCCTGCCATGGCCGTACCCCTATCTAGCCCATCCCTACCCTCAAGCCTTAGTGGTCAACTGCAAAAACTATTGTATCTTGATTAAGGAATGATTTTATTAGTAGATATCCATTTTGTCAAGAGATTGTATACTATGAGATAATTTTTTTGTTACAAGTAGTTCATGATAATTTGTAGTCAATAAATGTGAAATCCAATAGATAAAAATGTGTCACAACATTCAATAAATTTTATTTTTGACTTTTTTTTTTTTAGGTAATTCAGTGGGAAAGTTAATAACCTACACATTTTTTCAATAGATTATGGAGTTACATTTCGAAAGTGTTAACTGGATCAGCGGTAGGAATAGATGCCACATGGTAATTAGGTGTGGGGATGCTACTACCACGACTCCAACAGCATTCCTAATTTAATTTTGGACTTTATACTCAAACAATGACATATCCTTAATCACCAAGTTTCAAATATTACTGTCTATAATGATTATAATATCTTTGTATCAAAAGTAAATAGTCATATCACACATGTTTTTTTTGGTTAATTGCTAAATAGTAATACGACGTGAAAGTATAAAATGAGACCATTTACCTTTAGTAAATAGTGGTGACATCAATGTAGGTCATTGGATGTAAAATTGGGTGGCTGAAATTGTTCCATAAATTAAACTCAAACTTCAAAATTTTTTTTCTCGAATGTAACACATCCATGCTATAAAATTTTACATCGACCACCTAAGTTAAATGGTCTGATTTTATACAACCTCTAAAGATATTGGTTGTTAAAACTAATTTTGATTATTGTCCTTTTGGGAAAAAAAAGAAAGAAAGAAGCGCGGATAAGGGCGTAGGAACTGTTATTTGTCATTTTAATCTAGAGAGAGAGAACTGGAGAGAGAGAGAGAGAGAGCGCGCTATCCTCTCTTTTCGCAAGGATACTGTTTTTCTCTCTTTCCAGTTGAGACTTGAGAGAGAGGAAGTGGGATACTGAGTTGCCTCCTCTCCTTCTTGACATCATCCACAAATAGGAAGACTGCAAGTGATTCTGCCTACTCTAATGGCGTCTTGTTGTATCTCTCTCTTCTGCTATCCAGATTATTCTCTCTCTCTAACCCCTTCTTGTCACTCTCTCTTCTTCCCTCTCTCCTCATCCACCTGTCGTTTCAATTCCAGTACACTCCTGACGCCCTTTTGTTCCGATAGCACGGAGGGTTTTGGAAGGAGAGCTTCCCAGAGAGGAATACACAGAGGAAATCCCAGCTATGAGGTACCCATTTTCTCTGCATTTTTTCTTTCAGGATATCTGTATATTTCCTGATGACTTAATTTTTGAACTTATTTTATGGCATTTGCTTGATGATATTGAAATAGGGTTATTTTGTAATTTGAGTATGTGGGTTTTGGATTAATTTTTTCTTTTTGGTGAAAGGTCACCAAATGCTTTGGTTCTTGACCATGTTTCCTTATTGAACACAAACTGTATGGAGTGTGCTTTCCTGTTTTTTTTTTTTTGTTGGTTTGTTATTGATGAACTTTGCTTGACATGACGAAGTAGAGTCTTTAGGTTTTAACAAGCGAATTTATATAAGATAAGTAGTAACAGTTTTCAATTTTCTTCTACGCTGAGGCACTTTAGGGCTAACATTCTAATGAAACAAACCCAAGTGTACCGCACACCATGGTGTATGGTACATCAGAAAGGCATCCACTGTGTGTTCCTGACAATAAATAACTCAGAGTTAATCTCCACTGTCCATCATTGGGAACATACAACCTTATGGAATGCCACATACCATACACCACTGCTGTATGGGATACTTTCCCTAAACTTCACGAGCTAGCTATGTAATATAGACATGCGTGTCCATGGTTTTTGGCATGTGTCGACCAACCAAGGTCATGACACTTACATCTGACATCATAGAAATTTAGACATTCGATTGTATAGAAACTTAAGACATTTATTCTTTACCTTTCTTGTCGAATTCCCACTCCCCATATCTAAATGACATATAAATGTGTCATGTTTGAGTGTTCAATTTTGGAGTTCACAGTTATGTCACTCATTCATTTCAGAAGTTAACACATGAGTCCATGTCTTGTAACGTATTGCACAAGTGTTTGAAATCGTATTATTGGCACATTTGGTTTGGAATAATTTTCTAAGAGATATGGTATAATGTCCATAGCATGTGGATGCTTGAAATGTGCGCGCAAGCACCCTTCAATGGTTCAGATTGAACTTAGCTTCATCCAAGGGCTACAAAATATTTTTGTTTTTTATTTTTACTTTTATTTGAAAATATATTTATCTAAAATTTGGGGCATAAACTAATTTTTATAAGGGAAATCAAATAAAACTAGTAAAAAACTCCAAAAGCACATCTCTACTTCACCCACCCAGCTCCAATTATTTGTGCTACATCTTCCTCAATCTGTTCATTCTCATGGATTATTGGCCCCAAGATATCAATAATATCTTTTAGGTACTTCTTGGTCATCAATCTGAACTACTACCTCGTTTCTTGACCTATTTTTACTAAACTTGGATTCCATATATTGTCTTAGTTTGATTAATTTTAAAACCTTTAGATTCTTGAGCATTCCTCCAAAGTCGAACTTTGGATTGACGCTGTCTCTAGTCTCATCAATCAAAACTATATCATTTGCAAACAACATACACCAAGGTATGTCGTCATCCTATAGATACCTAGTTAATTCGTCCATAACCAAAACAAAGAGATATGAGCTCAATGTTGACCCTTGATGTAGGCCTCTTTTTACTGAAACACACTTATCTCTCCACTACTTGTCAATGCTCCTTTGTACATGTCTCTCACCATGTCAATATATCCTCTAGAGGATCCTTTCTTTTTTAACACTCACCGAGTTAACTCTCTAGGTATTTTATCATATGCTTTCTCTAAATTAATAGAGACCATGTAGAAATATTTTCTATTCTTCCTGAACTTCTCAATCAAATGAGAAGTAGGAAACTTCTCAATAAAAAATATTTTGTCATTTTCTAGTCTTTATTTTTATTATATTTTTCTTATAAATTACTTTACAACCAAAATTTCGGATAAATATAATATTTACATAATAAATAAAAACCGGAACTAGATTTTTGCCGTTGGATACATACTATTTAATTTAAGCCATAGAAAGGGTCCACATGACGTGGGCGATAGACTTTTCCTTTTTGAAATAAGTCAGTACTCTTAGTGTGACTTTTCAACACATTTTGAGTGTGGTGAACAAGGAGGCCTATAAGTTGGCAAAAGAGGGAGTGTGGAAACAAGGTCTGGTAATTACAAAATTCATGTCAATTTTGTATATAACTGATATTCCATTTTGTACATCGATAACTCAATTTTATGAAAATACACATGCACACCAATTTTTATCAATGTAATAAATTTAATGACCAAAAAAAAAGAAAAACTAATATTGGTCTTAGCTTGTTAACAGAGTGATATGCTAGCATAGAACAGAATGAAGTACTAATAACAATCTAGAATTTGTTATGGTTGATATTCTTAGCGTGTGAACTTTGGTTTGACTTCTCTAAAGTTATTTTTTTTTAATATCAAATTTCAGAATGTTTCAGTGGCATCACAGAAAAGACTGTCTGGTAAGTTCAAAAATGAAAGAGGTTATGGACCTTCAGATGGTACACAGGGGGAAACAAGCCAATCTAAATCAATGGCTTTTAAGTCTCTTGGGATGCAAAGGAAGGAAAAAGCAATTGTACATGACCTGAAAGAGCAACAGGTCTGTTTAACCTGTCCTTTTTTATTACTTGTTGGGACATCATTTGGATTGCAGCAATGCTTATTTATGGAGGGAGATGTTTTCATGATACAAAATATTTCTGTATTAGTACTTGTATAATATAATAAAGTAGTTTTGAAACTAATGCTAGACTGATGTATCTTTTGTATGCTCTGTTAGAATACAATTTAAAAGCAGTAGATTGTGAATATTTGAGCTGAAAATCACCAGTTTTGAATTTAGAGATCCTTGCTGCAACTATATTCATGTCATCTTCGTCAAAGAGATGTGGTTTGCTATTATTTCACATCCTCGTTTTTCCATTACATTCAAGTTCTAATGTGGTCATCAAATTACCCTTTGTGCATGAAATTGGAAAAAAGAGAGAGAATAAAACAACTAAATTGGCACAACCGTTTTATCAAAAAATTTTAATATTTAAAGGTGTGAACTATGGCCTATGAAATCGATATACTAATATATACATGTGGGCGCAAGTGAATCATATTAATCAAATAATAAGAGTATCCAAGTAGAAATGAAGTTTACTGATAAGAGGAAAAATGAAAACACCGGTTGCTTTGTTATGGCTCACCCATATTAAGTTGCAATCTGACCAGTCAGAGTTTTACTTAGTCTTGAATAAGACTATGTTCTTATACAATCAATGTTGTTGTGTAGACAAGGTGGCATAATTTTTCTTTGACACTCATCAAACTGATGCATATAAATTTAAAGAATAAGAGTATGCCAACTAGAAATAAAGCTGAACTTTACTGATATAAGGAAAAAAAGAAAAGAAAAATCAGTTGTTTTATCATAACTCAGCCATACCAGCTTGAAATTTTACCGGTCTAAGCCTTACTTGGTCTTGATTTTGACCTTACTCCCCTGATTCATCTCAACAATACTGAACAAGTTATCTCACAACTTACCATGGTCAAATTGGAGTTCAAAGTTTTCTCTTTGAGAATAGTGACTCACTGCAAGATAAATCTGTTCATTCATGGAGCACTGTTTTTGTGGCAACCTAAAAAGTCTGGTGATGCCCCTGGAATATGGAGTAACTTAAGTTACTTGAATTAATTAGAGGCAATCAACTTCTTTTTTTTTTTTGAGAGAAATTCATTATAATCGCATTACTTAGTAGTAAAATACAAAAAGGTGGTGACCAAAGTGGTCACACTATACAAGCCTGGAAGGGTCCAAAAAATACAAGGCAAGAACCAGCCGTTAGAGGGGGAGGCATAAGACAGAGAGTTGGCACAGAAGCAAATGTCTGAGAGTATATAGAGGGAGGCTCCGTCTTTTGCCGGACGATCAGCTTCTGAGTTAGCTTCTCTATAGGCATGTCTCTAGGAAATCAACTTCTTTTAGATGAAGACATGTCAAGGGCATAGATATCCTACGCAGTTAAAGCTAGAAAAAGCAGGTGTCGGGAAGGAAGTTACAATAGAAGACCTCTACTATAAATAGCTTGCATAACTGGATAACTCTTGTCTACAACATTATAGAAAAAAAAATAAAGAAAGGGGAAAAAAAAATCTCATCGAGCTAAGAACATTTAGAAAACTCCAATTCATTTTTGGAAACGTTTCTAAGCATTTGGGGATTCAGTGAACAACTGAAATGTTTGGCTTTCTGACGTGTGTGCATGTGCATGTGCATGTGTTCATGTGTTTCTCCTTTATGTATAGTTTGTAGCTCATCACTCACCATGAGTTTTGATTTTGTTTTTCTAATATGGAGTGTGCATTAGGTCTTCTATCTTAGCTTGAGAACCTAATGTTTGGATCTAAGATTTTGCGTTCTTCTATGAATTTTCACAGTTTTGAGAGAAATGAAAATTGTTACATCGGGAATGACTTTTATTGATTTCTGACTTCTTATTATAGTACTTCTTTATGTGTCTCAGTAAAGCTTACATTCCTAAACCATGTGTTTGGGATTTGGTTTTAGTGCATTCTAATGAGGCGATTTGTATTCTCAGATCAATGAAGCTAGCACTCTACAAGATGGAGCTTTCCTAAATGCTGTTGTAAAGGTATTCCTTAGACTTACAACTTAAATACTAACAAGTAGATCGTAGACAGATGAACAACTTTGTTATCTGAGTAAACTTTATATGATTGTTTTCTATGTTTTGAGGTGATAGCTTCCTCTGTCGTTCTTTCTCATTTATTTTATTTGATGATCAATTCAATCTCATGCAATACTGGTAATTATCTCATGAAGATCAGTACTTCGCACTGTTTAATCTCATGGAACAATATCTTGATCTCTTTTTCACTACAGATTCTTTTTCACTACAAATAGAATCTGTTTTCTCTAAAATTCCGTAGAGTCATTTGATGCGGTGTATTTGCTTTCTTGCAACAAGATTTCTTTATACTTGCCACGTTGTAATAAGATACCGTGTTACTGTTCATTTCCATATTTGATTTATTTTAGTATCTGGTAGCTTAAAAGCTCTGTATTATATCATTGGATGTGTTCGTAAGGTAGTAATAGCATTCGTATAAGTAAAGTGGAAATAGAGTGGATAGCCAACAGACCATAGCAATGGATATTATTTGCAATAATACTTCATTGCACAAATTATTCATCACATATATTATAAGGCAAAGTTAAAATTTTAATAATAATTTTAATGGTCATAAAAAGTAATTGTCTTCTTGGAAGCTGTCTCTTAGATGGCTTGCAATAATTAACCATGTATGGCAAACATTTTTGGGGGCTGAGAAGAAATTCTCTCTAAACAGTTATGACTTCTCTCTCTATTTGCATAAAAAATTATGTCACTGATTTCAGTGCTTTTCTGTTGAGATTGTACAGGTTCTTGGCAGACTTGAAGTTGTAAAATTTAGTTTCATGGCACACCTAAGATTCCTCTTCTATCTTCTTATATAGGTGATATCCTCCCTACTATAGAACTTTGAACTTCCATCTTCCTTAATGTAGAGCTTAGTACCTTATCTTTTCAGCTGCAGAACCCTAGTTTCATGTTTCTCTTTCAAGTAGTTCTTGGAGTTTTATAAAACATAGAACAAGCTTGGCATTCCTCCCCTTAAGAACCAACTGAACTTTGTACTGCACTAATCGGAAGTTAACTGTCTTTTACTTCTCCCTACAAAGAACGTATGTACTACATGAGAATCTCTTTTCATGAAGTAACCATGAGAAGATGGAGAGCGTGTGTGTGTGGGGGGGGGGGAGACGATGTTCATTTCACCCCATCAAACTAGCAGAAACGTACACATTCACCATCTCGTAAAATGGCTGTAACTGCCAACCTAGCAACAACAAAAGAAACAACATATATGATTTAATTGCAGTAACTACCTCCAAATGCAGAGCCTCGAGGGCTGAGTAGTGGCTAATCTACCCCGACAAGATGTACAAGAGATCAATGAATGACTTGAACAACTGCCTGGTCACCTACTTCAATGGTCTGCGACCACCATGGAATTACACCATTGCTCAAATCAAGCAAATTTGGAAGCTGTGATCTCCATTCCAAGCAACACTAAGTGGTAGCAGGCACTTCATTTTGAAATTTGGAAGCAACAAAGACCTAGAAAAATTCTTGAAAGGAGTACCATGGTCATTGGTGGTAGATGTCACAGGGCCAAATCTATCATTTAGCCAACTTGCATGGCATGACGTCACAGTCCTACTTTGACTACATTATTTCATAGATCCCTTCACACGTGTCGTTGTCTATGCATATCAAGAATATCTAGAATGGAAGGTAAAAAAGTCTTAACTTTTCGACACGACTGTACAATATATTGCATTTTTATATATATAATATCCTAAAACTAATGTGATTGCATAAGTGGTTTAGATGGTAGCGTGCTCTTTTCTGACGAAGAGAGAGAGATCCATGGTTCGAGGCACTACATCAACCTATCAAAAGATAATGTGATCGAAGTGTCAATGTGGGAAATTTGTCCTTGCCTTTTGGCATTAGTGGAGTTCCAACCCATGAACCTCTATGTTACATCTCCACACTATCACTTAGACTCTTTGATTTATTGGCAATGAATAGAAGAGTTATATAATAAGTTGATACTCTACTCAGAATTGTTTGTCTTCCAACATGTACAGTCACAGATGAGTGCCGTGCCTAACCATGTCAATCTTGTCTATGTGTCGACACATGTCCACACGCTATACTAATCCCCATATGGAGTGCTGGGGTAACACTGCTTGACTAAGGCAAGGCCAGCCTTCCATAAGCCAGACGAGGAAAGAGCAAACGAGCATACAAGCAAGATCTCCCTTCTCAAGGGTCCTGCCTAGCAAGGTGTTTATATTGCTCCCACATACACACGAGCCCACTCCCCACATTGTCGCCCACTGTTATAATAGCCATTAAGGCTTGCACCATATTCACCATCCTCAGCCTTGTTGTGGTAGTTATACTACCCCACTCTCCACACTTCCAATGCATAGAAACATGGCTCATTAAGGGAGGTTACAAATCTTGTCAGCCCAATCTAAGGGTCTTAATTGCCCATACGTGTCTATTCAAACCTGCATGGTCTCTTAGTCCCTTACAACGATTCTTTGCATAGTCAGTCCACTAGATACGCATACACTCATTCTCACATGGCTAATGGCTGTTACACAAATTCATGTTTGGTGCAATTATATGGATCAAATTCAAATGCGCTTGCCTCTTGCACATGGTCCATGCCTCATAGTTTTAAAATGAGGCTAGAGTGCATTATGCAGTCGCATAATGCATTATCGCATATGTGGACATGTGATGCGCTCGTTCATCACTCGCATATGCGGCAGCATTGCATCATGAGCAATGCACGTGCACCCGTATATGTGCTTTGTGCTCATGGGCGGAAAATGAGCCCATGAGCTTGGGCAAAATTCACCCGGTCACTCACAAAAAAAAATAAAAAGGAAAAACAGTGAACAATAAAACACATTAGAACCATTTTACACAGTCCTGAGGTGATTAAACCGGTATTACTGGGAATCTTAAAGCATGTCCACAAGTAACTGATGAGATTAGAAGAGAGATAAGGGAATATAAAGATAGCCAAGAAAAGCAAAGAAAAGAAGAAATGAGACAAAAAGAATTGATGGAAGAAATTCAAGTATTTGATGACTTTTCAAATTGAGAGTTTAAGAGTGGATTATCATTTTCTTTTATGTCCTGAAGTCTGCCTCTTTGGAGTTTGAACTTTAAAGTTTAGAACTATGGACATTTTATATGAGTTGGAATGGATTGCTTTGTTTTATATGTCAATTGTGTTTGACATTTAAATTATTAAAGGTTAGAAGTTAGAACAACAAATTCTACTACTCTTTAGCAGGCTATTAGGGGACTTAGAGTCCTCAAATATTGAATCTGATACTTTTGTTTTTAAATTATTCATTGCATTAGAGGTGATGTGCCCGCATAGAGATGCATCGGACCCCCGAGTGCATTGGGTCCACATCTCGCATTTTAAAACACTATGCCCATGTGTTGTCAAGTTGAGTTGGCCATATTTCAACTAGCCAAGCCTTCGCCTGAGTTGGCCTTAGCCATCCATTCGCATTTTGCACCATCTTGCACAAGGTCTCACACCTAGTGCATTTATCCATTAGTCCCACATGTGTGCGCACCATATGCCAACATTGCACTAGCCACGCCTCTTGCTCGGTCAAGGCTTAAGGGACTTCGCGTTCTTTATGTATGTTTGTTGGTCTAAAGAACTGGCTTGCTGCGAGAGATAGCTACTCTGTCAAACTAGCACAAGTCCACCGAGGACTTGCGTGCCCTTTGTAATTTGTCTTGTTGCCAAGGGGAACCGAGCACCCCATTTCCCCTAAGGGCATGGCGCTAAGGGAAGGGGTCCAACAGTAGGCCTCTCAAACTTCAACCATGGTATTGCGGCAAACTTCCTCAAAGCACAAATAACAGCGACGTCCCCCTGTGGATCTGATTGTCAAACCTGCCACAATGTTGTCAGCACCCAAACTTATTGTGGATGTTCTCTTTGGCAATTGCTACCCCCCTTTAAATAGATGAGGTTTTAAAGATGAGGTAGTTAAATAGAACCAACAAAAGCAATAAGCTCGGGTCCTTGTTGAGATTGATCTTGATGTTGAATCACCGAACTCCACTCATATCTATGTTGGAAAACAAAGAAGTTTCAACCGAGGGAGGTAGGCCCACTTATTGTAGAAGCTGCTCAAGAATCACAAAGAAATATGGAAGAAACTTAATATTTGTCATTTGTTCCAAGAAGGGGACTCTGGCGGGGTAATATTTGTCACTTGTGCACAGTCGATGATGAGAGGCATGGTTCCCTTTCCATTTCATGCAAATATGTAAATAAAATATGCAAAGTAATCTTGTGGAGCTTCAATATCAATACTATAGCTGGTTCACGTATCCCTAGCTTCCTATCAAATTGGTTCAAAAGGCAATTTACAAACAAATACCTTGCCAAGATTTGGAAAGTCTCACTTCCTGCCACCATATGGGTAATGTTGCAAGAATGAAATCGGAGGGCAAATGAATTCACCTAAAACTACAAAAGGCAGTTCAAGGGTTCAAATCCATTAAGTTTGTCCCAAAAACCAAATAAGATGACCTACCTTTATTTACCCAGAAAAATCCTTCCAAAGGTTTCTAAGGAAGGTAAATTGGAAGATCAAGAATAGCATGCCAGAAAGTATTTTTGTGCCACTAAAAGATGAAAGGGAAAGAACCATTTATAAGAGATGGGAAGTCGAGCTCCCAAATCCTCTTGTCACACATAGACTTTCCACAGTCAGGATCTTATGTACATAAAGGAGCGGTAGAATATATAGTGGAAAAACCAATGTGTTACTGAACTCTTGTACTTTTTCTTTTCTCCTGGTTATACAACAGATGGGGACCTGCCGACCTCTTTGCGTTTAGTGTAAATGAAAGGAACATACTAATTACCATATAAGTTACCATATAAGTTATGGTTTCATGTTCTGATACTGTCTTAATATATATCAGATTCCTACACTTAGACCTTTTGAACAATTCTTATAGGAAGTAACCGTTAACATCTCAAAAAAACCTTATAAGAAGCAATTGTTCCTCCCTGCCTTCCTCATTCAGGTCTTGAAAGGGGAATTATCCAATTAGCACCCCATAATGTCACCATAGATGTATGAAAGTTTTCTTAACATGTCAAGTTCATCTGTAATTCTTGACAGCTCTGTCCTTTATGCAGCTTAGATCATGTCTAAACCTTGTGCCCCCCCACACCCTCTACCTCGCAAAAAGAAAAGAAAGGAAAAGAAAAAGAAACTAAGATCACAATGACTGATGGACCAGAACTGATTTATAGCATCATGAATCCCTGAAGAGGTAGCTTCTTTGTGGTTCTGTTTGAATCCTGTCCAGTGATATGGACTTTTTTACTGCTCGCATCAAAGCTAAGCTCAAAGCATATTCCTCTTTCGGCTATTGTATTCAAGGCACTTCGTCACATCATGTGTTATGCGTTCTCTTTTATAAGAAAATGGAATTGCTGTATTTATGTGGCATCGTTAAGATTGCTGATTCAAAATCGCTTTATTTTGTAGTAGGTATTGCTGATGAGTCAAATATATGGATATTTGAACATCTCTCTTGCCTCTAGGTTTGTAAATGTTAATATTATCTCTTGGAGCTGTGAAATGTTTTTCCTTCTCATAAATGTAACTTACATGTGTTGGTTCCTCTGAAAACCATTCCTTCTATGGCCGTTAAGATATTTGGTTTACTTTGTTTTTAGGTCTACTGCACTCATACTGCTCCAGATTACTCCCTTCCTTGGCAAAAGCAAAGGCAATTTACAAGTACAGGCAGGCAAGTTGCAATTATTTTATTTATTTAACTTTGTTGTTCCATTCAAATAAACATTAGGAATGTGTCGTAAACACTGGGCAAATTCAATTGATTATTCTTTTCACAAGCTCTGTTTACTGACTGTGCCAGCGCCTTTATGATTGGGGATGGGAAGCTTTTGACGAATGCACATTGTGTTGAGCATTATACACAGGTGAATGGACCACTTAAGCTCTTTTCTTGGAGAGGTGAAAGCATGTCAGAAATTGTAGGAGTTTGTATTTGTTATGCTCTTGACATTTGTATTTCAACCGAGATCTTGGATTAAGATGTGATAGTTAATCGGCAGCATTCTGTTTTAAATTTGCCGAGTTTTTCAGAAATTCAATTTCCATGACTCTGGTGTAAATTTTTCTCTCTAGAAGTTCTCTTGTAAATAACTTAACGAGCATCATTTTTCTTTCTGACAAGTAAATGGATGCCCATGAGAGAGCAAACAGATTCCAACAGATGACTTGTTTTTGTGCACGATGGTAACAATTGAGTGTGGGATTTAGTATTCCATAACAAAAAATGGGAATTCAATATGTGTTCCAAATTAGCTGGCACTCCTTGGTCGATTCATGTCACACTCCAATCTGTGTGCTGATGATTCTCCATTTGTCCTTGTTGTGCTCAATTTAGCTTGGGGTTTTGGGGGGGGGGGGGGGGGGGGAAGGGGGCGTGTGTGCATGTGCGCGTGTGCCCTAGGGCAGGCCGCTAAAGCATCCCACC
>NW_006500010.1:2087025-2101776 GCF_000471905.2 Amborella trichopoda
CCGTACCGTACCGTACCGTTACCGTACCGTTACCGTCCGTTACGTTACCGTTACGTTACGTTACGTTACGTCGTACGTACGTACGTACGTACGTACGTACGTACGTACGTACGTACGTACGTACGTACGTAGACGACGACGAGAGAGAGAGAGAGAGAGAGAGAGAGAGAGAGAGAGAGAGGATCTAAGAACCATGGAGAATGAGCAGGAAGGTGGGGGGGGGGGAAGTCATCTCCTTATATAGGCCTCAAGGACACTAGGATGTTCCAATCATATTAGGATTCAATATTATCTATAAGAATGTCTGAATAATTTGTGAGGTGAGAGAGAAGTAATCTGAGCCATCCATTCTTGAAATTTACCGTCATGATTTAGGTAGAATTCTAGGAACTTTAGCCCTTGAATCCTTGACCTATATACACTTTTAATCTATCTAGAAGCTTGACCAGTCAAATCTTATCTCTTGGAATCATATGGAATTCCTTTTTTCTAAAAAAAGCAATATCTAGGAATTCAAATAAAACAAAAACCTGGTAAAAAAATGATAGATTCCTAAAATATCTCACAAAAAAATTTCGCAAAGATATTTCAAGATTTTTTAACTACATTAGTATCTTTTCAAATAACAGTTTGACTCCCCACAAAGTTTCCCAAATTAATGGGAAATGTGGGGCGTGTGACCTTTATGGGCTGCCCGTCCCACACCATGTGGGCCCCACACATATAGGGCTGGGCCTTTAGCCCCCCCCTTCCCACATGGGTCCTTCCACAAAGAAACAATATTTCGAAAACAACCCCCTTTGCATAAAATTTCAAAAATAACCTTTTAAGGTTTTTGTTCAATTACAAAACAATTTAAGAATATGAATTATATCCAAAAATCATAGAAACTTGGTTACAATTGAAACCAACATTCTTGGAGTTCTTAAAAAATTTAGAACACAGAAATATCTCTAGAAGTAGATGGTGATATCAACAGGTCAAGTATGAATGCCTATCAGGGCACTCCACCTGTGCCAAGATCCATGATCCACAACTGTCTTTTCAAACCAACTCAATGGGACCTGTGGCCCACAACCATGTGCAAAGGCTCATGATTGACCTGCCAACGCAGGCTAATAAACAATGGGACCATGGTCCTAGTATGTTGATTAAGGTTTCTCTTATAAGAGCAAGTCTTATGCACATATCATTATAGTGCATGGGTGACTCTCTCTATGCATATGTCAACTATCCTTCTATAGGATTGTTTCCCAAAAATGCAGTTGTCATATACACATATCGTACGGAAGTTTGATGAGGATTTGACCCTTGCTTTCATAGGTCTACATCCCCACACAGGAGGCCACAAAACTCTCCTATCCTAGAAACAATGTCCCTAGGCATCTCTCCAACCTCAACAAAGGGTGACCCTCCATAAGACCCTCAAGGATAGTGCTTATGCCTATGGAAAATGGTTTTGGATATGACCTGGGCCATAGACCGCTTTGGAAAATTCACTATCATTTATTATATTTACATGTTCTCAAGGCCGCCTTCAAAGGCCACATATCCCAACATTACAAAGGATCAGATTGGACGGTAAAATGTTACCATCAAATCAAAACTTTTTTTTTTTGATGCAAAAAATCACAGTTTTTCAGCATTGCTTTCAACTGTCTGTTATCATTGTGAAGGATAGTTGGATGGTTTAATTTGAATCTGTACTATCTTGTATTCTTGTGTACATTATTTTGTCACTTTTGGTATGGTTAATGGATATTGTTATTTCTATGACTGCTTTCTTTTTGTCATGATGTTGTTTGATTATGTTTTGATGGCAGTTTTACTTGTGTTAGGTTGAATATATTTTCCTTTTAGGGCATTCATGTGTCTGTTAAGTAGACATTTTACTAAATGTGGTGCCTAGCTTACTATTTTGACTTATATAAATCCTTGATTCTTAGGTTTTCAGATCAGATGAAGCTGAAAATATTGGATATGTGATTCCTACCACTGTTGTTTCTCATTTCTTGACTGACTACGAAAGAAATGGAAAGTACACCGGTAAGGTTTCTTTGAATTCAAATTTTGTGCTTAAATACGGGGTTATGCTCTCTTGACTTAAAACTTTATTGGACTGTATCTGTGCACTATGCATGTTGTGTGATAAATAAAATCCTTGCAAATCATGGATATTATTTTCTTGTTATATGATGTTTCTGGAATCTATATAATGGATCTTTGAATTAAATAAGCATGTATCTCCATATCAAACCTTTAAGCAAAAAAGAAGGCAAAAAAAAAAAAAAGTTATGGGGAATTTGAGATGAATTATTATTTTTTCTTATCCATAAACTAATAGCTTGCTCCGAGCTAGCATGTGCTATTGTCCTCCTTAAGAGTGTGATTGCTACAACACCTTAAGCAATCTGTCACCAAAGCACGCACAAATTGTTATGACCTTTCGGGAAATGAGTTATTCTTCCAATAAGCAACCTCTTTAAGCTTGTATTATGCATGCTGACAGAGTTCTGAGCTACTATTTACTGCTCCATGTCTAGAGGAAAATGGGTGATCTCCTTGTATCTAATCTATTCAAGTTGTCCCATCCTAATACATGGCTGAAATTAGAAAGAATATAAAATTTTGGGGATTTTGGCCCTTTAATTAATAAATTATTATGGTGCAGTTTCAAGGATAAACAAATAATTTTCCCAAATTAAGCAAGTTAAATTGAAGCTGAAGAAAAAGCAACTACTGAAAAGGTAAAAGAATTGCAATTTATATCACCTGTGGGCACATATTTGCCAAGTTAAGTATCCACTGATAATTTGGGCCACCAAAACACTTGCAAACCTCAATAAATGCTTCCAACCGAAACCAGGTTCTTTTGCTACCTTAAATTGTCAGCTGATTCCAATCAAACCTTTAAAAGGTCTAAAAGCTGAATTAAAAAACTTTTACTAGGCTGATCTCCTTGTATTAGGCTGACTCATAGTCATTAGATTGGATGAGCCTTATGTCGACTTTGATAAGCACAATTTGATAATACTCATGACCATGTACTTTAATTACATTTCTCTATTCATTTTCAAAGTGAATGCATTTATGTGATTGCTGACTCTAGAAATGCAAGTCAATGCTTCTTGTACTTTTTACATCTTGAAAACACTGAACCCTGACAATTCAAACATTGAAGATTGGTTTGAGATGGCTGACAATGGAACTGGTTAAATTCCTTTAGGATTTCCTTCCCTTGGTGTACTGCTTCAAAAATTGGAAAATCCGGCTTTACGTGCATGCCTAAAAGTGAATTCGAATGAGGTATGTCTTCTGCCTATAATCTCATGATTGTTCATTCACCTGGTGTAATGATTTTTTTGAATCTGTTAACTTTGTATTAAGTTAAAGAATTATACGGTATACAAAGAATGCTGCCCTCACTGGGACAGAGAGTGGCCGTAGATAGGTCTAGTCAAAAAATGTTGTACAAGCCAAAAATTACATCGCTTTTACAAGAAAGAGCAAAGCAAAAGTCTTCTATGATAGAGCTTGAGAAGCGCCCTCCTTAGCCAAAGCGTCGGCCACCTGATTGTCTTCCCGCCAGATATATCTCCATGAGACCTGAGTACTTGCAAATATCAAAAATCCCGTCAAAGATTTCTCTGAGTCTCCAGGGAGGAGTAGCCTGACGTGAGGTCCAGGACATGACATTTCTAGAGTCACCCTCCACAACCAAGACTGTGCTCCAAGATGAATCGAAGAGTTTGAGGCCTTCCAAGAGCACTTGGGCTTCTGCTGTGGTGGAGTTCGCAAAGCCGATAGGAGTTACCCCTAATGCTCGCCAGACCTAGGTTGCCGAGGGAGCAGCCATCGAAATTATGTTTGGTTTGCCAGGGATCCAGGGGCCTCCAAAGGGAAGAGTGGGGGATAGGTCTGGGGTTGTGGAATAGAATAGTGTGCCAGTTGAGTTGAAGGTCAGTGGACGAAATGAGCTTGAAATGGTTGTGATTGGTGGCCCAAAAATAATCATGAACTTGACTGCCTCATTGAGAGAGTGCTAGTGTGAGACCTGTCCTTGGAAAATTCTACGGTTGTGTTCTTTCCTAATGGTCCAAAGAGTTGCAGCCGCTGAAGCTTTCCAAAGAAGAGAGTTGGCCTTAGGCCAAGGGAGGAATTGCATTTGATGGAACAGTGATGATTCAGGTGTGACCCAAGACCACCCAAAAGATTGTAGCCAATCGTCCCATAGGTGGGTAGCGAAGGTGCAGTGGAGCAAAAGATGTGAACCCTATTCTTCTTCCTTGAGACAAATGGGACAGCGGTTGGGAATTTGCATGCCTCGTCATTGAAGTTGGTTGACTGCTAGAGCTCACACCGACAATGCGATCCAGTCAAAGACCTGGATTTTTGGTGGAATAAAAGGCATCCAAGCTCGGGGAAGATTGAAAGCATTGGGGAGGAAGCTAGAGCAGGGTTGATGAGCTTATGGTAGAAAGAACAAACAGAGAATGTACCTGTGGAGGCCGGGGACCAAAGAATACCATCATGGCCCCAAGAGGGAAGGAAGATAGAGTGGAGGATAGAGGAAAGTTCCAAAAAGGTGGGAAGCTCCTCTTCTTGGAGTTCCCCACGAAAGTCAGGATCCCAGGCCTAGGGATTTCCAGCAGGTGCAAAGAGGTCAGCGACTAGGGCACTGGGGTTTCTAGCTAAGCGGTGGAGGTTCGGGAAGCGAAGTTTCAAGGGAATGTCTCCTATCCAAACGTTATTGCAAAATCTGACTCTATTGCCCACCTAGGATGAAAGCGAATGAGGTTTTTTATGGGGTGAAGGCAATGTTCAAAAATTCGCCCGCCTAGGCGGAAAAATTTAAAAAACGCCTAGGCTCTAGTTAAGCGGGACTATTAGGCATCATGCATCTAAGCGCCCACCTAGTCGCTACAATCTAGGTGGCCGCCTAGGCGCTGCTTCGTGACAGTTTGTCAAATGGCAAAAAAAAATCCTCGGCATGGGTCTAAATTTGTCATTCCCCCCTCTAAAAAGGGGAGGGGAAAGGGTTTTGGGGGATATTCTAAACCCCCAAAACCAAGACAGTGCTTTTTAGAGAGAGAAAAACTCCCCAAAAACCTCTTTTTTGATCATTGAAAGATCGATAAATTTTCAATTTCTTCCTAAAACAAAGGTTGTGGGTGTTTTTGGAGCTTTTAGTAGTTAATTTTGAGGACTTCTGGCGACCCAATAGACAAGGTTTGCACCGACAACAATTTGATTTTGATATTTTTGAAGTACTATCATATTCGAATAAGGGTTTTGATTTGATTTTGCTATAACGTATTATGTTGTGAATCATTTGTATTTTCTTTTACTTTTTCTTTCTTCTACGATGTATTTACATGTTTGAAGTTGAAAGATTGAATTTTTTTGTGATTTATCGAATTTTTTCTCCTTTGGACGATGAAATTGGGCTTTCCTGAATAGTCATAAACTTTGGATGAAATTGATATTTTGTGAATATTTGATATCCAAAATCAAATCTTATGGATATTAATTAATAAATAATAATTATAATATAACTTTTATCTTAATTAATAGTCCACCCGCCCAGCCGCCTACGCAGTTAGGCCCCCCAAAACACTTAGTTGGGTGCCTACGCCATTTGAATATTGGGTGGAGGCAACAGAGAATGGATTTCCAGAACCCCGAGGACTGGTGAATAGCCCTCTAGGGAAGAAACCAGGGGGAGGAATGAAGATAATATTTGTGGCTAAGTACCCGGTGCCATAACAAGCCCTCTTGGGTGGCTAATCTCCACCACCATTTGCCTAATACGGTTGTTCTTTTGGAGGCTGCGGATTCCCAAACCACCTAAGGTTCAGGGCATACAAACCCTACACCATGAGACGAGGTGATACTTCTTGACTCCCTTATCACCAAACCATCGGAAGTTGCGCATCAATTGCTCGAGGCACTGGGCTACGGATGCAGGCATGTGAAACGACGACATTTGGTAGATAGGGATGTTGGAGAGGGTTGCCTTGATGAGAGTGACCCTGCTTGCTGTGGAACGGTATCTCCTCTTCCATGTGGCAAATTTATGGTCAAGTCTATCATGATGTGGCTTCATTGGCTCTTCTTTGGTTTTCCATGGCACAAGGATAACCCTAGGTAGGTGGAAGGTAGAGAATCAATCTGGCAGCCTCACTTGTCTTTAAAAGCCTGTGTGGTCTCAGGATCTAGGGCGATGCCAATCATCTTAGATTTGGTGAGATTAAGTCTGAAGACTGTGGCAAAATGGAAGCATTTGAGAAAGAGAAGCAGCATATCCACCTGTTGGACCGATGCATCACAAAAGATAATTGCGTTGTTGGCATATTGAAAGTGAGAAATGATGGGGCCGTTCCTTCCGATCTTGAAGCCCTCTAACAGGGCCTGTTAGTACATTCTTGTGATGGCCATGCTAAAGACTTTTGCTACTATGGCGAATAGGAAGGGGGTCCCCCTGCCGCAGAACCCTAGAAGACGGGAAAAAACCCTAAGGAGAGCCATTGATGAGGACCGAAAAATGGGGTTGAAGAATGCAATTACTTATCCACCTTCTTCAGCGATGTCCAAAGCCCATCTTGAGAGGGGTTTTGTCTAGGACGGCCCAGTCCATGTGGTCATAGGCCTTCTTCCCAGACCCACAATTTTGGGGGAGATCCTGGAATGAATGCACTCATGTCCCACTAAGGTGGAGCCTTGAGTTTGGATTTGGTGATAATGTTGTCCCTTCTTCTGCAGTTTGCAATTTTGTGGAAGAAGGCAGTGTTCAAGTCTCCACTGTTCAGCCATTTGACCCTCAACCTTTGAGCCCAGTGGATCTCCTCTTTCTTAAGGGTGTTGTGATAATTCAGTTTGAGTTGGCACTAGAGGGAAGATTCGTTGGAAGTAAGAGGTCAAGACTCCTCCACAAGGTCCAATTGGTGGATGGAACTGAGAAGTTGCTTCTTTTGGTTATGGAAATTACCCAGAAAATGATGACTCCAGCTTTTGAGGGAAAGTTTGAGTAGTTGTAGTTTTCTTTGGAGTCGGTAACTAGCCCATCCATGGACACTCAAGGAATAGGATGACCACCAAGATGGAAGAGGAGAAGAGAGGTTTGGTTCCTCGAGCCACGACATTTCAAAGTGGAAAGTTTTGGGGCCACCAAGGGCCGGAAGGGTGTCTAGGAGAAGAAGCTTGTGATTTGAGATATTTGAGGAGATCGAGAGTGTGTACTTGGAAAGGAGTCCCAATCAGGGCTACAAAGAAAACGGTCTAGTTTGGAGAAAGAGGGAAACAAGGAGTGGTTAGACCAAGTAAACACCGCCCCTTAGAGGGGGATGTCGATGAGTTCTTGTTGAGTGATGAAATTGGAAAAAGCAAGCATAGCAGGAGAAACTCTGGAAGAACTTCTCTTGAAGGACCATCTCATGACATTGTAAGTTCCCTCCGATGCATCATCTGGTCGGGGGTCGAGAGACAATGTCATGAAGCTCATCCCACAACTGGGCCCTATTACTGTTTCAGTTGGGGGCCCGTAAATGGCCGAAAATTTCCAAGGCAGGCCATCTGTGATTCTGGAGAGAGACACAGTGGCAGAGTAGGAAGCTACAAAGGAGAAGGTGTGAGCATGGGAGAAGGGGTCCCAATGACCTCGATACCTACGAATGCCCCTCTGGCTTCTAAAGCCACCCATTCATAGGGCCTACACCCCCAAACCTAACGAACTTGCTGCAAATAGGGAGAAGACAATTTGGTTTCAATGAGAGCAAGGATGGGGGGAGAGAACTTGGTGCAAAAGGGTCGCACTGAGTTGCACATCTAGGGAGTGTTAAGCCTACGAATGTTCCACACCTGGAGCTTCACATGTCAATATTTCGGTTGGGGGCGTCTAAACGAGCGTCTAGGAATGTTGCTGCCAGGGGCAAACACTGGAGAAGATGGAGCACAGGAAGGACAAGGAGGTCCTAGGTCATAGTTGACCTCGAAAGCTAGGTTTTTGAGAGCACGAGAACCTCTCCTGCATACTTTAAATCTGCTCTGAGCGTCGGACTTGAAAAAGGCCTCCACATCTTCCTTTGAACCATCAAATTTGAAACTAATAACCTTCATAACCTTGTTGATATCCCCTTGTGTTTTGTCCATTCTGAGACAAAACTTGAGCCAATAGATGGAGTAGAAGAGTGGCTGGGAGAAGAGGGGGACGACCTATTGTTGGGACTCACCGGAGGGGAGAGGGGAGTGTTTTAGGGAGAAATATTTCCATCCAGCGCCACTGCTGTGGCGAAATTCAAGGAAAGGCGGAGCCCAGGGAAAGAAGGGGGAAGCACAACGAACGAGGGAGTGAAGGGAGAAGAGATAGGAAGTGAGTGGGCAGCTGGGGATAGAAAGATCTGAAGAGGACAAAGGTTAGGGAGTGATCAAAGTTTGGCGGAGAGAGCTCAGGGTGGGGATGGGTCCTAGAGGAGGTGGAGAGAAGAAATTATGGTTCAAAGAAGAGAATGAGGCGGGGGTTGGGGATTGAGGGGGAAGGGGGTTGAAGGCAAAGAAGTTGAGTGGTGGATAGAAGGGATGGGGGTGGGGGGGAGCATGGAGGGGATAGGCTGACTAAGGGAAGGCAAGGCATGGAAGAGGGTATGGAAAGGCAGAGGGGAGGGGGAAAAAAAGGGGTTGCCGAGCATCGGTGAAGAGATGTGGGGTAGGGCCACTCCAGAATGTAAGGGAGGACCTCGACACCGGAGAGGCGAGAAGAGTTGGGGGAGAGAGATGGGGGTGTCTAGAAGGTGCGGTTGCGGCAGGTCATAAGAGGAGGGGGTCGACGGAGGAATAGTGGCGGGATGGTGGGGAAGAGGGATGAGAGAAGAGGTGGTTGGGCATTGCGATGTGGAAGGGTGGGGTTCTTCCCAAGGCAGGTGAGGGGGAGGAGAGGAAGAGGCAGGCGCAAAGGAGGAAAGGGGAGGTTTCAGGTTGAAGGGTTCGTAGGAGATGGGGGTGGGGGTGGGGGTGGGGGTGGTAGATGAGATGACCCTGGTTGTTGAGCCATGCAAGGAGGAAAGACTATGAGGGGTATCAGGAAGAGGAGCTTCCGGGAGAGGAAGCAATGGTGTGGAGGCTGGGCGGGAAGAGAGGCAGTGAGTTTGAAATGCCATGTGGGGAGGTACCAGCTGATGGAGGGAGAAATGATTGCTTCTGGCCAAGTCAACTCACAGGATAAAAAGGGGGAAGGTGTATGGGTTGCTCATTGATAAGTGATGGCCATGATGATGAAGGATGGGGATTGAGTGGGAGGGGAGGGCGAATTAAAGGGCGATGGAGGTGGGGGGATGGAGGAGGGGGGGGGGGGTAGAAGAGGAAGGGTACACATGGAGGTAAGAGGTGGACGGAGGGAGAAGGAGTGAAGGGGGAAGGTCGGGGGGTTGTAGGTGGGCTGGAGTGTGAAGAGGACACATGTATGAGGGGGAAAAGAGAGGGAGTCATGTGGCCACTGGATGAAGGCTGAGGAGGCAGGGGGACTAATTAATGGAGTGGAAGAGGGTGCTGCGTCAGGAGCAATGACGTCAGCCAAGGAGGAAGCCTCGGGGCGCGGAATAGGAGCGTCGGCGTAGGTGTGGATTATGGATCCATTCGTTGTCAGGACGGTTGCCCCTAGGGACCAAGAACCTAAGGTGGTCCCTAAGATGAAGCGGATTATGGTTTGCCTTGCTTTCTGAGGACTGTACCTGGTGTAATGATGATATGCAGTTTCAGTTTGTGGATTTTTATGATGCCAATCATTTCGAGTTTATTTATCGGATGAATAAAATAAGAGTTAATAAATGGTGATAAGTACTTGTAAAAACACCATCAATTGGGCCAATAGAGTCTCTACCAGCCTAGACTTGACCAGATTTTTGAAGAGTGGCATTCAACAAGTGCCTCTCTCAAAGTTGCATTTCATCCTATTTGGTGAGAGCACACAATGTTTTATAAACGGTCCGCCCGGCTCCTAGGCGCTGTCCTAGGTGGCCTGGACCAAAATACCACATGCCCAAACCCAGGCGGCCCTACATGGGCGGATGTACTTGGGCGGACGCCCAGGCGGGCTAGGCGGGTGCCTAGGAGGGCACCTAAGGATGTGGCTTTTTTTTTATATTTTTTTCTCATTTTTATTTTTATAAATAAAAAAATACCCAAAAAGGAAATGGGGTAATTTTGAGGTTTAAATTGGTATGGGGGTTATTTTCAACCCCCAAAGTTAAAAAGAAAATTCCTCAAACTCTCAATCTCTTAGCTATACCTGATTTTTGAGAATCAAAAGTATTTTTTGTTGTTTGAAGAACCTTCCTAAGCTTTTTCATTTATTATGAAATATGGAGAGTTGGAGATTATTACTAATACATATCCTATTAGACTTTTAAATTTTGTATGGTTTGAATTTTGATAGTTTGAACAAATTTATTCTCAACATGCGATATGTCATATTTTTGTACATAAAAAAATATGTTACAATATTTTCAAATGTAATAAATTCTAAAATTGACACAAATATATGCATATATACTACATATCTACATAATTCGTACAACAGGGTGCCTAAGGTTCTGGGCACTGGGAGCCAGGCCGGCTGCATAGGGGCAGGCTAGTGTTGTTTGAAACCTTGATACCGCGGTTAATTCATGATATAATGAAACAAGGTGCTCTCAATGCATCTCTAATGCTCAACCCACCTTAAAGTGTGAGCCACCTGCTATTTTTCTTCCTTTCTGACTGCCTTTGTCATTTTGCAAGGCCAAGCAGCCTCTTTTGGTTTTGGGAATGACTTTCCCAATTTTTGTGTTCACTATATAGTATAGTGCAATTTATATATGTAACTCTTATTTACCTATCTGACCTTCACTCAAAATATAAAATTTCAATTTTGGGATTACACAAAGAATGATTTTGAGAACAAATGGGTGGAAATTGTGCATGGCATTGCTAGAGAGAAGGAAAGTCTAGTAACTGGCTGCTGCATCCCAATGGGTCAGTTAAGCTTGATTTTGATGGAAGTTCGGATGGTAAACCTGGGGATGCCTGTGTTAGAGGGGTAGTGAGAGATGGAAAGGGAAGAACCTTGCTAATTAATCCGTTTCTTTCTGTCATTGCAATTCAATAGAGGCTATGGCTTGAGCCTGATTATTGGGTCTTAGAAATTTAAGCCCTGAGTGGAGTAGAGTCATTTGTGAATGGTATTTTACCTCTGTGGTTCCTTGGGAAACTGGAAAGGACAAATGCCGTTGGAGACCGATTAACGTACATGAAGAAATTGCTGATATTTGAAGAATAGTGGAGATATAGAGTTTTGACATACTTGGATGGAGTCTAATGAATTGGCTTACTCTTTGGCCAAAGCAAGAGTTTCAAAGGTCCCTATCTCAATAACCAATTTTGTTCATAACATTGTTTCAAAAAGTGGACCGCCCAGTGCCTAGGCGGTCGCCTAGGTAGATATCCCTGGGCGCCCGCCTGAACCCGCCTAGGTGGCCGCCCAGGGCCTGCACTTCACCCAGGGGCAGAAATGTGGCTCCTTGAGGGTATTTTTGGATCATTTTTTATTATTAAAGGCGCATTTAGGTTCATTTGAAACCTAAAACCCATTAGAGGCTATTTTAGAGAGAGAGAACCCCAAAAAAAAAAAAATATTGGGCAGCCCAAAAAAACCCATTAGAGGCTATTTTAGAGAGAGAGAACCCCAAAAAAAAAAAAATATTGGGCAGCCTAAGTTTTGGGTGCTCGCCTAGGCGTTGGGCGACCTGGACCTCCCCGACTGCCTAGGTGCCGCCTAGCGCTTTTTGAAACATTGGTTGTTTGTGATCAGCATTGTTGACAGACACATAAAATACAGATTGTAGATTGAGATGAGTGGTATACTCATTATAGATTTGGGGTGATGTCAATCTAGTGCACAAATAGCTTTCTGGTCTGAATTCGGTGAAGATATTTTTGAGTATATATGACACAATTGTAAAATTTTCTGAATCAATGAAATTTAGTTGACATAAAAAAAATTCTGAAAACTTTAATTTTACGATTTAGATGTACTTTTTTGCTTTTTAAACATTTCTGCTGCTTTGTCTAATTGGACTAGACTGCATCCTTTTCCAATTTGCTTAGTAGTTGAGTCTTGATAATATTGCTCAGGTTTTAATTACTGCTTTCTATCCTTCATTAATAGCAAATCTATTGCAAATGAACATTTTACTTTCTTATTACTTTTAGTAGTAAATCTATTGCCAATGAACATTTTAGTAGTAAATCTATTGCAAATGAACATTTTAGTAGTAAATCTATTGCAAATGAACATTTTACTTTCTTATTACTTTTAGTAGTTACTGCTATTTGAATGTTGCAATTTCATTCTTAGTTTTAATCTCGAACATGCACTCAGGGTGTACTAGTACGTAGAATTGAACCAACTGCTGCTGCACATGATGCCTTAAAGGAGGTATGTGAATCTTCATTTTTGAAATTGAACTTTTCAAGTTATTGATAAGAGGGCAAAAGATTGTGGTAGTTCAAAGTTATCTTGGTACCAGCTATATTTCTTATCATCAATACTGAGACAGCTATTAAATACTTTGGTCCAGATCCTTGGGATGCCATGGTCTCACTCTTATCATGAAAAATTATTTAGATTGGAATTTAATTAGAAATTTGAGAAATTGATACAGTTTTGAATGTGCCATTGCTTAGGGGGATGTAATTGTAAGTTTTGATGGCATACCAGTAGGATGTGAAGGAACTGTCCCATTTCGTTCCACTGAGCGTATTGCTTTCCGATACCTCATCAGTCAAAAGTAAGGCCTCTTTCACCATCAGTCATGTTAGGTGGATCACTTTAGAAGTTAAACATAAACCATCTATTCAAAAGGTTCAGTTTTTCCTAAGTAGCATTTTGTGCTTTCTATGGATCTTGAACAAAAAATCAAATGTAATCTCAGGTTTGCAGGCGATACAGCGGAGCTTGGAATCATTCGAGGAGGGGCTCATATGAAAGTCAAAACTCTTCTGTATCCGCGTGTGCATCTTGTATGTACTTGAAGAGTTTGTTCCACTTTTTTGTTGTTGGCAACTAGCTATATTAAAAGTGTGTCAGTGTACAAAAAGAAGTCAAGAGAAGAGGCAAAATAACTTCTCAAAAGTAGCATTGTGGTAACCAATGCTGTAGAGGAACCGAATCTATTTCTTCATGATGTGGGTTTTTCTTTAATTGATTATGAAACCTCAACTTGCATTAACATATATATCTCCCAAAAAAAAACTTGTATTAACATGTTTCTTCTACCTCCCATCTTTACGTTTCTTCCATTTTAAGGTCCCATATCACATTGAAGGAGGACAACCTTCGTACCTCATAATTGCTGGTTTGGTGTTCACTCCCCTTTCGGAACCTCTCATTGAGTAAGTTCACTTGTCACTGGTTGAGTACGTTTTTCTGTATTTTTGCAATTCCCTGTTATTTCATGTGTAAGGCACATCCATTATGAAAGAAAATATAAGAACCTGGTAGCCATTGTCTTAATTTTTTTCCTTCGGTTAAACTGCAGCGAAGAGTGTGAGGACTCAATGGGGGTATGTTTTGGCTCATAGCATCGTTGTTTTGTTTTATTAAACTATGGATTTCTATTTATTGGAGTTTATTTTTTGCACAATTGCTTAGGTTGACTTATTTAGTGCATTTGTTTTTCATTCTATCAGCTTAAGTTGCTAGCAAAAGCACGGTACTCATTAGCGAAGTTCAAAGGAGAACAAATTGTTCTATTATCTCAGGTTAGCAATCACCTTTCCTAGTGGAGTTAGGAAATTGTTCTCTTTTTCCCCCCCATGTCATTTAGCCTCTATACAATTGAGCATGCTGCTCAATTTTATATTTAGAAAGACATTAATGGTCCTCGCAACTGACAGACTTGAAAGTGGTCCTCAAAATGGTAGCTTGGAAATGCTGCAAACGTCAAGCTTCTTTTTTACAATTAATTAAAAAAACCTTTAGCTTCTTTTCAAAATACACCTAGAAATTAATGAATCTTAATGATGGTTATAGGCTGTTATTTATTGTTTGTTTGGCAACTCCCAAAGATCATCTTTGCAATGATATCTAGTTAGCTAGTTTATATAGTTGTGTGTCCAAGGAACTAGTGATGTGATGTATGACAGGGTATATTTATTCACCACCTAGAAATTAATGAATCTTAATGACGGTTATAGGATGTTATTTATTGTTTTGTTTGGCGACTCCCAAAGATCGTCTTTGCAATGATATCTAGTTAGCAGGGTTATATAGTTGTTGTGTTTCCAAGGAACTAGTGATGTGATGTATGACGGGGTGTATTCATGAATAATTCATTTTGTAGTATGTAACCATAAAAATGTGAATTTACCGTTAATTTTTTTTATTTCATCCTTCTTATGACTGCTAACATGATCCACTGATATATGGGGGTGCTACAAGTTTGTCATTATGAAGTTGTAATTTGAAGACGCATCATATACTAGAAAAACTGCTTGGCACTACATATCAACTTGTATGTATCATGTTGACTGTGTGTGTGTGGTGGTGGTGTGTGTGTGTGTGTGTGTGTGTGTGTGTGTGTGAGAGAGAGAGAGAGAGAGAGAGAGAGAGAGTACGTCCTCTACGTCGGTACGGTTTACGTTTCTTACTAACTGTTAGGAGGTAGGTTGTAACGGAACAATCATCACTACGTTGTTGTAGTTGGAGTAGTTAGTAACGAA
>NW_006500010.1:2101796-2116291 GCF_000471905.2 Amborella trichopoda
TAGTAGTAGTACGTAAGTACGTAACGTACGTACGTAACGTACTACGTACGTACGTACGTACGTACGTACGTACGTATACGTAGTAGTAGTAGTAGTGTGTGTGTGTGTGTGTGTGTGTGTGTGTGTGTGTGTGTGTGTGTGTGTGTGTGTGTGTAGTAGTAGAGAGAGAGAGAGAGAGAGAGAGAGAGAGAGAGAGAGAGTCCTCACTGGCGGTAGTTTTCTTTCAACATTTGCGAGGAAGTTGTGGAACAAATCATCACACTTGTTGATTGAGAGTTGTACAAGTGATGAACCTAAACAAGGATATAAACACAATACACCATGGGAAGTTACATCAGAGGGAGTTACAAGAGGTAGTTACTTAACATCTATGGGTTTACTAGAACTACCCAAGACTTAACTATACCCTCCACACCTTGACATCTCACAATGCAGATTTCAAGTTCATAGGTGATTGACCTTTTTCTATTTTGTATCTTTCCTCGTATTGTAATCCCCTGGTTTTTGAAAGTAAACTGGGTTGATGGAGTCAGATGTATTTGTATTCTTTTAAACTGTTAAAATTCCTTTATTGAGTTAAGTTTATAAATTTGGCTATTCTAGCCTCGCATTTGTGCAAATTATCGATAGCTTAACTTTATTCCTTGTGCAAAAGGTCTTGGCCAATGAAGCAAACATCGGATATGAAGACATGGGCAATCAGCAGGCATGCTTCTCTTGCATCCCTATGGGCATTTGTTTTCCTATCATTCTCCTCCTCGTCTTATTATTACTAGCCTTAGTATTTTTATTACTATTATACTATGCTTTTAGGGAATTTTATCAAATTACCCATGCGACATGAATAATTTAACACGTTATCCATATTTTTTATTTAATTTCAAAATATCGATGAAAAAACACATGATCTGGAGTTAGATTAGTTACAAATGGGTAAAATGTTAAATAGTTCATCTCTTATGAGTATTTTGATAAATTTCCCTTGTTTTAATTATTGTTTCCTTTTCTAAGATTTCCCTTTGTTGATTTCGTGTCTTATAAATACAATAAATAAATGCAGGTTTTGAAGTTCAATGGGACCAAGATAAAGAACATTCGGCATCTTGCCCATCTTGTGGACAGTAAGGATGCTTTCAACTATATGTTTTGGTAAAGTATGCTGTATTCAGGAGTATGGTGTACAATAATCAAAATGGGCGTCCCATCCATTGCTGATGATGGAAGGTGGAGATTACTGTAGTTTCCACAAGGGTGTTGACTCAGTGCAGTAATATTCCACCTTTCATCCGTAATGGATGGTGGAAGCTCCTTGGATAATTACTTAATACTCCATAGGAATATGGTTTACTTTTTCTTCTCATTGATGACTATTCTCAGCCTCAAGGAACTCCTCTCTTATCTACGTGTTCTTCACCGAATATCATTTTTGCAGCCTGTAAAGATGAGTATTTGATCTTCGAATTTGAAGACAACTTCCTTGCCGTTCTAGATAGAGAAGCAGCCTCAATTGCATCACCTCGTATTCTGAAGGACTACGGAATCCCATTTGAAAGGTCCTCCAATTTAGCAGAACTGTACTTGGATTCTTCAGAAGATGACTTAGCCCTGAGCGGGGATTTAGATGACATCCCTGCTTCAAATTTAGAAATTGGATTTGACGGTCTCCTCTGGGCATGAATTCACTGAAGAGCTCAGAAGTAGAACGTGAAGAAAATAATCGAAATGGGTCAAGAAGGGGACATTTGCCTTGCAGCCATTAATGGAGGGAAGCCTAATTTTCACTGAGATTTTTTTTTTCTCATTGTTATTTTTTTCTTTTTCATGTATAATGTATGGATAGGCAGAAGAAGCCGGGCTCTATGAAGTTGTTGTATCAGTAAATTTATTTATTTTTGTGTTATTCTATAATTAATTTTTTTTACAAATAATATAAATGTGCTGCTCGCTTTATTCTGTCTATGCCCTCCTTTTGGTGTTTCGTCGGTTATTTATAAGAAATACAGGAAGTGTACCACACATCACTTATGTATAGTGTGGTATGCGACAGGAGCATCCATCATCTATTTCTGACAGCAGATGGCGGAGATTAATAATGTCTCCATAGATAAAAATTTACCCTCTTAGAAGAATAATTTTTGCCTTTTGTTATTGGGAATAAACTGTGGATGCCAGCAATGGTGCACTGTACAACATATTAGAACTAGCTGTTTATGGCATATTTAACATTATTTTTTAAATGAAATGATTTTGCGGTCCTCAATTTTCTCTTCTTTTTTTGGAATATTTATCAAAATGCGTATAAAAGATGAGGTATTTAATATTGGAAAAAGTTTATATAAGGTTGCAACCTTCAAATGTAGAATTACAGATGCGTCTCAAGAATCCATCAAAAAATATTGTTTTAATGTTGAAAAGCCTTCTAATTGATCTTTTCAACATCGAGATTAATGAATATTAAAAAAAAAAAAAAAGATTTTGAGTTTCAGAAATAGTGTAGTTTGCAACAGATTATCTAGACCATCCTTTTTCAAGATTTTCATGTGATTATAGATCTACTTGATTTAAACCATTTTTGGAGTTTAAAATTTTATAATTAGATATGAAAATAGATTTTCAGATAATTTTAAGAATTTTTTACTCTAAAATTACATATTATGATAACATTTGGAGGTGCGCCTTGTTTAAGGTTGCAACCTTATAGAAACAACACCCTTTAATATTTGGAAAAAGTTTACATAATGTTGCAACCTTAAAATGTAGAATTGTAGATGCGCTTGAAAAATCCATCGGAAAAGATTATAATTGATCATCTTGACATCGAGATTAATGAATATAAAAAAAAAAAAAGATTATAAGTTTTAGAAATATTGCATCTTGCAACACATTATCTAGACTGTCCATTTTCAAGATTTTGATTTTAACAAATTTTGGAGTTTAAAATTTTATAATTAGAAATGAAAATAGATTTTCAGATAATTCGAAGAATTTTTTATACTAAAATTATGTGCTATGATAAAATTTGGAGGAATTGGATTGTTTAAGGTTGCAATAAAACTGTACCCTTAATATTTTGTCTATTTGCAACTATTCCAAATCAAAAAAATTTATGAGTATTTTAAATTAAATAAAAGAAAGATGGTAAAGTGTTAAATGATTCATAAGAATCTCTTATGGATAATTTGATAATTTTTTATTCTTTTTATTTTTTATTTTTTATATATTTTAAGGTTAGGGGTGGGTAAGTTGGGATTTATACCAGGACTAGAAAATGTTTTGATTTTTAGCCATGAGCTGAAAACAAATTATTTGGAGTTTTTTATTTTTTTGATTGTTTCTTCTTTTGTCGGAAAATAGCTCCTTTAACGTTTCGAAGCTCATCTCATTCAAAGAGATTAATTCTACATTTGTTTTATGACACTTGGTTTTGAATTGTGTGATCAAACGTGAGAGAGAGAGAGAGAGAGAGATTCCTGTAAACCTATTCAATCTCCATGAAAGAATTGCATTCTAGAAATTAGAAACAAGAAGAAAACAAATACCTAAAACTGAACTCGCTTATATAATTGAAGGCATTAGTTGAGCAAGTGTGTGGTAAACCGTCCTTCCACTAGAATGATAGTTATGCTTATTTGATGAGAGTGCACAACATGATAATAATAGGAAATTAACAACCATTAGAAGGCCAATCTTCATTGGCATTTAATCATCACCAGTAGCAGCACCTAAATCAGTCTTCACAGTTTTCACGCATGATAAGTAGCAGCACCTAAATAGTGCTCGAGGGTGACATGAAGAATGCACTCTGGCGCCCGCATAAACAATCCCCTAGAGACTTGGTTATATTTTTTGGATCATTTGGTTTTAATTTTGTTGATCCATCTCAGCCTTTTTTGTATACCAACGATATGATAGTGCATCAATTGTTTTTTTTTTTTGTTCTTTTTTGGTAGGTTATTGGGGAGGAATAGGTTCGTTACCCACGAGAGGAATAAAAATCAAGACGTCTTATGGCACTCACTACCATTTATTTGTAAATTTATTTATATATCATAATCACCATTCAAGCTTTTTTCTAACTATTTTGGATTGGCTGCATGAATCTTGATCCACCATTATATTCTATTAAATGTAATACTCTCAGTGAGGCCATAAGTCATCATATTTTTTTTCACTACTTCCAACTATACTTTTTAGCCTACCATTTGTTTTTTTGATCTAACACATTACTTTGGGGAAGGTCCTAGCATAAGCACATAACGTAGATTCAGGATTCATGCAAAGTCAAAATTTTACAGTAGCTACTTACCTAACACAACCCCACCCTCCTTTATCCGAGCTTGAGTCAAGGTAAAAGAAAGTTTTAGGTCCTCAAGCTTCTTAGATCTCTAAATCAATTTTTTTATATATTTGAAAAAGTAGTGTATCACCATTAATCTCTCTAAAAAATAAAGGAGTCTTAACGACATACGGAACAAAAGAAAAATGTGGGGTTTGGCTTTAAGAGATTTTAAGAATATTTAAAGATTTTGGTTACTTTATTCCGTTGTACCCAAGAATTGTCAAAGTGGAGAAGAGAGAAACATCACCTACTTCCAGTTATAAAAATAACAACAAAAAGCAAAGGGAAGGATAAAGAAAGAAGCATAAACCCTACCAGCTTTATTCAACTACTCCTCAGACGTCACTCTTTTTGTTCGTCTCAAACTTAAGTAGAATTTGGTTCATCTAAAAGCCCAGAATATTAACATTCAAATAAATAAGTAAATAACTAAAAGCCCAGCATATTTTAGAATCTCTATAAAATATAGATATTCGGAAAGGTTAGCATAAGGTAAAGCCTGACTACGAATCCCACTAGAAATTACATCTTGATTGGAAGACTTTGAAATCGATCATCTTAATCTTGAAATTATAAAAAAAAAGAAAAGGAAAGATTTCAAGCTCGAAATTATAAAAAAAAAAGAAAAGAAAAGATTTCAAGCTCTACAAAGCTTTCTATACTTCCTCTACAGCATAAAACTTAAATACTTCCCCTTATCCAACCGTCCATGCTGAATGGAGGGCTAATATTGCCCCAATCACAATGTCGCGTCTTTACACTATTTTATTTTTAATTTTTTTCTATAAATTATTTTGACACCAAATTTTGGACTTGCAATCCATATTAAACTCGCACTAGCGAAAAATATTTAAAAAAATAATTCTAATAAAATAAAATGACTAAAATACCTCTGAAAGTTTCAAGAGGTATTTTGATTATTATATTTTATCAAAAAATTATTTTTAATATTTTTTATAGGTGCGCCCCAATGGGAAGATGTCACGTACCAAATTTCATATTCATACAATTTGTATACAAAAAAACTAAAAATAAAATACTTTGAGATGTCGGATCTAAGATCAAACGATGAGTGGTTCTCTTGATCAAAATTGGACTGCTGGATGGTAAAGGTAGCATAGATCTTTTATGTTATAGGGGAAGTATACAAACTCTTCCCCTAAAATTATGATTTTATAGCTCATTAACTTGGTCCTTTCTTGCTCTCCGATCCCACTTGCAGCTTTGAAAACCTAACTATTTAAAAAAAGGTGCAGTTGGCATACCGATGCATCCGTAGCTGTAGAGGTAAGGTGCACCTTCAAATTTTATCATGGTATATACTTTTGATGTAAAATATTCTTAGGAAGATCTCAAAATTTATTTTTATATCTAATTATAAATTTTAAATTTAAAAAATAGTTAAAATCAAGTAGATCTATAAACATATGAAAATCTTGAAAATGGACGGTGTAGATAATATGTTGTAAAATGCACTATTTCTGAAACTTAAAAGCTTTTTATTTTTCATGGTCATACATCTCGATGTCGAGATAATAAACCTTTTTCAACATTAAAACTACCTTTTTCGATGGATTTTTGGGATGCATCTATAGTTCTAAATTATAAGGTTGTGTCTGAATTCTCCCCTAAATTACCCAAAAAAAAGTTGGTCGTTTATTTTTAAATGTTTAGAGATCTACACTATTTTTGTAGGTTAAATTTTATTAATAAGGACGTGAAAATATATATTTAGGGCTTCATGCCATGCCCTATTAGGGGTTTTTGGCATTATAGGCTTATGCTAGCTGCACCTATGTAAAAAAGGGAAACTTATGTAAATCCCTTACTTTAAAATTTTTTCACACATCCACCCACTAATTTTGTTTTACATTTACTTGTGTTATAGTTTTCTTCTGCATCAATTCCTGGATGAATATTTTTGCCATATAAAAAATGCTTTTACCAGTCAAATGCGTGAAAATTAATTTAATGCTTCTTTTTGTTTTATGTTTTCCCCGAGGGTCGGTTCTGTTCTAAAATAATTCGATTCATAAAACATAAATGAACATAGACTAAAAATAAGAGACTGTAATCTAATTTTGACATGTTTAAGGGCCTTTTTGTCCAAAATATATATATATATATATATTTCTATGGCTTGAAGCAAAAAGAAAACAATAACTTGAAATTAGTGAGAAGGTATTAGGAAATATTCACATATTAACATGAAATTAGTGAGAAGGTATTAGGAAATATTCACCTAATTAAGAATGATCCTATAAGACCCTCATCTACTTATGTGCATAGGACCTAACGAATCACTATTAAATTTGATACAGATTTTTCGAAAAATTTAGTCCCACATCTATGTGCTAACTTTTTTATACATCTGTATCAAATTTAAATGTGATCTTTTGAGGTTCTAAACATATAAGTGGAGGAGGGTCATATATGATCATTACACTCATAAAAATTACATTTTATAATGTATTTTTATATATTAAATTTCACATTTAATAACTAAAAATAATTACGACTTCATTGTACCAAAAATATACGACCGGGTGCATAAATATGCCAAGAAAATGTGAAAAAATGCCCCATAACGTTAACGTTGGGTGGAAAAATATCTGGGGAAGAAGATTCTACCGAAATTTATTGCCACATAGACGAAAATTTTATGGTCGCCGAAATCATTAAAAAGTCGTGTTAAATGCTTTGAATGCAAACTTATTTTGGTTGTTTGATCACCGACCACCTTATTTTTTCAAACTTGGAAAATACAGGGACTCTCTCTCCTCTTACTCTCTCTAATATCCTCTCTCTTTCTCTCTCCTCTTACTCTCTCTTTCTCTCTCTAACTTCTCTCATTTAAAAGAGTAGAAGAAAAGAGACAGCATTTTGCTTTCCTTGGTCGACGTCAAATATTCAATATCAAGCTTCCTCATCTTCTAAACCAACGGCTCAAAATTTGGGCTGCCCCGACCGATATTTTGGTTGAAATGTCGGCCATTTTGAGGGGACCAAGTGACCTGAGTATTAAAATAGAAAGATAAGGGGGCGGGCAATGGTCTAGTTTAGGTGGATTTAGTCAATGAGAAATGTCATTTTTCCAATAAATTAAAGATATTATCCATGAAAATTTCATAGAAATCTCATTTCATTATTCAGATTAGTAATAATTATTTTTAGGAAAATGTTTTGAGCATATACAAATTTTGCTGTGAGAGGTGGTTCGAGTATCACCAATAACATACATGATTGCTTGAAAATCTATTATCATTCTATAGTTAGGAAATTTAATATTTCAAAAATATTATGGATCGAACAAATTTATAAATATTTAAAAATCTTGAACAAATGGTTTATATAACTTGTTACCGGTTGCACTATTTTTAAGACTTGGATTTTTTTTTTTTTTTTTTCATATACATACATCTCGAGGGCGAGGTCGATTAGAAGGTATTCTAAAGTCAACAATATCTTTGGGAGTCTTTTTACAATGCACCTTATTTCAATAGTTAAAGGTTCATCATCATCATCAAGCTTCATTCCAACTATTTTGGTCATGTCCCTTTATTCTGCTCTATCAAGGGGTATATCCTCACTAAAACTACTAGAAGTCCCCAATATTTTCTTATTACTTCCATCTATATATTTGTGTGCCTTTTCTTTACCCTTTTAGAAGCTTTCTATTTGAACCGAATCACACATCCTTAATGCTATTATATTGATCTGCGCATTTAAGCCTACGTTCTCTCATCTCATTACTTATTGAAGCCGCACCTAAGTTCTTTCAAAGCTTTAATCCTAAATCTAAATTAAAAAATGACCCCTTAATTCGTTTCTAGTACTATTTATGCATAATTCTTATCACACGAAAATCACTTGTAATTTTTTTTGCATTTGATGCTTCAAATGCAAGTAGGTATAGAGAGAGAGAGATTATGAGGGCCTACCTAAACCAAAAGATTTTGACCAAAAGAGAGGTCGAGGTTTCACTTCTACACCACCGCTCCCAGGCCCAGGAGAGAGAAAAAGATTTGGAAACTCCACTCTAGAGAGAGAAAGAGAGGTCGACGTCGCACGCTTCCCACGCTATGTAGGTCCATGTACCACCCTCGAAATTCGAACACCTAAACAATGTTTTTTTGACCAAAACAGGGAAAAGAGGAGAGAGAGAGAAAAAAGGAGAGAGAAAATCTTAAAAAGAGAAGAGAGAGATAGGGGAGAGAGAAAGAGAGGGGACATAGAAAACCTTAAAGCATTGTTCACAAAATTGTTAGATCTAACCGCTAGTTATCCGCTTTGATCGGAACCGGCCAATTGCCGGTTTTGGTTTTGGACGGTTAAAGTGATCAACTGGTATTTAAAAAAAAATAAAAAAATGTATGTAAATTTACAAAAGTAAAAAATTTGATTTGTAATGCATTTTTAAATATTTTTTACATCAGAGTAAATATTAAAAAAAATTTGGTCATTAATACTCACTTCTATATTTTCCTATTTTTTTTAGAAAATTTAAAAAATAGCTCTTCGAAAATATAAAAAATGGGTTAAAACCCATTTTTTCATTAATTTTCAATTTTATTTGAATGTGTTTTGTTTTAATCATTCTTTATATGTTTTTCATATTTATTTTTATTTTTTTCAACATTTTTTTGACCGTCCGAGACTTGTCCGATTAAAGCGGTTGAATCGACTGGTTTACCGATTAAGTCGGTTAAACCGCTTCCAAATCCATGTCCGGCTAACTGTTCCGGTTCGATTTTACGAATACGGCCGTAAAAAGAGGGGAGAGAAAAAAATGCTAGAGGGAACCTTAGAAAGAGAGGAGAGAAAATCTTAGAGAGAGAGAGAGGGGGAGAAAGGGAGAGGGGCCTCGTGTAGATTCGCACACGTGCTCACATGGCAAGGGCAGTCCAGAACAGCTGCAATCTAAACTAACAAACCAACGAAAACGACATTCTCATCGGTCAATGGAGCCTATTAGGAAAAAGCACATTTTGTTATAAAATATATTTGATGGAATTACCCTGAATTTGCTAACGTGGAATTCGTCAAAACATTGCAATTTTTCGTAGCAATTGAAAACAATTATAATGTGGAAAAATCCACCCGCTCAATGGAGATGACCTTTCTTTCGTTCTTGAGAGCTACACGTTATGGAAAAGACTTAATTTAATAAATTAATAAATATTTGAGGGTATTCAAGAAAATATAAACAATGAGGAATGGAAAAATCAATTTCAAACCGTTCAATCCCAATGTAAAATCTTCTATCTTTCAATTTGATAAATCGGCAAAAAGACTTAGAAGCCCTGGGTTGTTGGGAAAATAATTCATCACTTTTATGATTTAAAACTTATTAATAAATTGATTTGTATGGGTTCTAGTTTATTCATAATCGGTTCAAAGATTTAATTTTAAAATAAAAATAATAATCTTAAAAATAATATATATTATAAAAAATTCACCCTTATACTGGATTGAAAACATCGGTTTAGACTGTCTATATTTTACGAAACTTAGTTTTTTCTTTGAACCTACCGGCCAAGGCACTAATTGGGTCCGATGAGTTGGGATCATGCCAACTTTCTTAAACAAAATAAGCAACTCAATCATTGATATCTAAATAAATCAAGGGAAATTATAAAATGAGATCCTTTTACTTTTGGTAGAAGGTGGTCTCATTAATCTTGACCATTAGATGTGAAATTGGGTAGTGATAATTATTCTATTACTAAACTCAAACTTCAAAAAAAAATTTATCGAACTCTACGACGCATCCAAACTATCAAATTTCACATCAGATGGTTGTGAATAATTGTGATCAGGTTGCATCAAATTTTAATGGTCTCGATATATACGATCCCATAAATCAAATGTTAGAATAGACAATGTAGCAATAAAATAGTGGCCCTATTTGGCATTTGTAGCAAAGACAAGGTTAAGCTGGTCCAGAATATTGAGACCAGTATTACCATGCTCTCTCATTCTTCCAGTCCATGCAAAAGCCCTTGGTTTGGAAGCTGACCACCACCTTCTTCCATTCATTCATGGCTGCCGTCTTCTAAAAACCAGTCAAAATAGGCGGCCATCTCGACCACAAGACCCTAAAATTTCAGCGTAACAAACAGTAGTAGAATTGAACAATAACCAGATGGAAGAACTGAGCAATAACCAGAGGAAGAGGGAGCTCAAAAGATAATGTCATCCTGGAGTTTCTCTGATTGGTGCGGCCTCCATGAATGAACAACGCTTCACGATTCGAAGAAAAGGGCTTGGTTTTCAGGAAGGGAGAGAATTGAATAAAAAACAGCGAAAAAGGAGTTCAGAATATCCGTTTTCATGGAGAGACTCTGATAGGCATGGCCATCATGAGAGAACGAAGCTCCAGATTTAGCAGGCTTTCATGGAGGCTCTTTATGTTCATCACACTGATACTCTTTGTAACTATAGCTTCTGCTTCAACACCAGGTACTAATTCAAAGCTCTAAATGCCAAAAAATTTCTCTTATGTGTGATCGTAACGAGTATTTCGGCTAAAACATTTCTGGTTTTTTCTCACAGAACAAGACAGAGAAGTCCTCTTGAATTTCAAGTCCTTTCTATTGAGGAAAAATCCAGTAAACAGAGGAAGATACGACCATTGGAACGAGAGCATCTATCACTGTCAATGGCCAGGAATTAATTGCACAGGCGATAGAGTAACTGGAATTTCTCTCTCAGACTGTAACATTCAAGGTCCACTTTATGCAAATTTCTCAAGTTTAACAGAGCTCGAGTACCTGGATTTCTCGAGAAACACACTCTCAGGTCCAATTCCATTTGATTTCAGCCTATGCAACAATCTCCGGTTACTGAATCTCTCTTACAACATATTGGATGGGACTTTGAACTTGACTGGTTTACCAAGCCTCGAAACCCTAGATCTCACAGTGAACAGGCTCAATGGAGGAATTCAGCTGAGTTTTCCCGCCATCTGTAACAACTTGATAAACGTCAATCTGTCCACAAACAGATTTTCAGGCAATATTCTTGGCTCTTTTGATGACTGTCAAAAATTACAGAGCTTAGACTTAAGCTCGAATAATTTTTCAGGCGACATATGGCAGGGTTTTACAAGGTTGAAAGAGTTTTCTGTATCTGAAAACTTCCTTTCAGGAGAGATTAGTGCCGGAATTTTTGCCGGAAATTGCGGCCTCCATCTCCTGGACTTGTCGGAAAATGCTTTTCAGGGGACCGTTCCACCAGAAATTTCAAACTGTCAAGCCCTAGAGTGGCTGAATGTATGGGGAAACAATTTTACTGGTAATATACCATCTCAAATCGGGTCTTTGAGGAATCTGGTGTCGCTCTTTTTAGGAAACAACAGCTTTTCAAGAGAAATTCCAGCTAGTTTAGAAAACTGTACAAGCTTAAGGTTCCTCGACCTGAGCAGAAATAATTTCGGAGGAGTAATCCAACCAGTTATAAGCAAGTTTGTTCAGATTAAACTCTTGGTTTTACATGGAAATGGATATAAAGATGGGCTCTTAAGCTCCGGAATTCTCAATATGCCTAATATTTCTCGGCTCGATCTGAGCTTAAACGAATTTTCAGGCAATTTGCCGGCAGAAATCGCACAAATGTCAAGCCTGAAATTCTTAATCCTCGCTTACAACAAATTTTCAGGAAATATACCACCTGAATTTGGCAATTTATCAAAGCTTCAAGCCCTGGATCTCTCTTACAATAAATTAACAGGCAGCATTCCGGCTACTTTTGGGAAACTGAGTTCTCTGCTATGGCTAATGTTGGCCGGAAATTCACTTTCCGGCGAAATCCCACCGGAAATTGGCAATTGCAATAGCTTGCTTTGGGTAAACCTCGCTGATAACAAACTTTCAGGCAAGATTCCGGATGAAATTGCACAGATGGGAATAAACCCTAACTTGACCTTCGAGTATAACAGAGCGAACATGAAAGTTGCAGTTGGTTCAGGCGAATGCTTGGCCATGAAAAGATGGATTCCCGCTAATTATCCGCCCTTTAGCTTTGTGTACACGCTTCTCACCAGAAAAAGTTGCAGAGGAATATGGGACCGGGTTTTGAAGGGTTATGGTCTCTTTCCGATTTGTCTCAACAACTCCGGGAGTTCACCTCGAACCCTGACTGTTTCCGGTTACCTGCAACTCACCGGCAACAATTTTTCCGGCGAGATTCCCACGACAATCGGAAATATGAAGAAGCTCAGCCTCCTCCATCTCGGATCCAACAACTTCTCGGGCCATCTCCCACCTGAACTCGCTCAAATCCCTCTCGTTGTGCTCAACGTCTCGAGAAATGGATTTACCGGCGATATTCCGGCGAGATTAGGCTCCATGGCTTGCCTACAGAACCTGGATCTCTCCGTCAACAACTTTTCAGGCGATTTCCCGGCGAGTTTCAGAGGATTGACCGATCTCAGCAAGTTCAACCTCTCGTATAACCCCTTCCTCACTGGCACGGTTCGTGCATCTGGTCAACTCGGCACCTTTGAGGCGGACTCGTTCCTAGGCGTCCCGCTCCTCTGTGTAGAGTCCCTGAAAAACTCGGCAGCTTGCACAAACAATTGGACAACCGATTCTAAGCAAGCAGGCAAAAAGGGAAGTAGGGGAATTGCCGGAAGGCCTGTAACCCTAGCCATAATCCTCGCTTCTTTATCGGTTTCCATAGTCTTTCTTCTGTTATGGTTAGCTACCTTAACCGTCTTCTTCTTTCCTAAAAACCCTAGCAAACCAGATGAGGAAGACTCGACCGTGTTTGCCCTAATGTCATCAAAGCGACGCCACGACCAAGTTTCATCGAGTACGTTCTCCTCAACGTCGCCTGACTCGTCCGATTCCGTTTACGTTTTCCGTGTAGACAGCAAGCCTTTCACTTATTCGGACATTCTAGAGGCGACGGAAAATTTCTCAGATAGACGGATAATTGGACGGGGAGGATACGCCACCGTGTACAGGGGCATGTTGCCCGATGGCCGCCACGTGGCAGTGAAGAGGCTGAGGCAACAAGGGGCAGAGGCTGAAAGAGAATTTGAAGCCGAAATGGAGACCCTGAGCCGCGGTGCACGACACCCAAATCTTGTGATACTTTACGGGTGGTGTATGTTCGGCGAGGAGAAGGCGCTTGTGTACGAATACATGGAGGGAGGGAGCTTAGAGGAGTGGCTTGAAGGCAAGAAAGGGGTTTTTATGGGGTGGCGCATGAGATTTGAGGTTGTGTATGGAGTGGCGAAGGGGCTCGCTTATCTCCACCACGAGTGCATGCCGGCGATTGTGCACCGGGATGTGAAGGCGAGCAACATTATGTTGGAGGGGGACGGGGGCGGTGCTCGTGTCGGAGACTTCGGGTTGGCACGTGTGGTTGGAGTGGGCTCCACGCATGTGTCAACAGTAGTTGCCGGGACTGTGGGATACGTTGCTCCAGAGTATGGTCAGACATGGAAGGCGACTACGAAAGGGGATGTGTATAGTTTTGGGGTGCTGGTTTTGGAGGTGCTGACCGGGAGGAGGGCGGTGGGGAATGAGGAGACTTTGGTGGAGTGGGTTAGGAGGGTGGTGGAGGAAAAGGGTTGGAGGGGGGCTGTGCATGAGGGGTTGTGTATGGAGGAGGGCAAAGGCATCAACCTCTATGGTAGACAGGTGGAGGGGCTGGTGGAGGTGGGGCTGAGGTGCACAGAGGAGAAGCCTTGTAAGAGGCCGGATATGAAGGAGGTGGTGGCCATGCTCCTCGGATGCCGAGGCGGCGGTGTTGGTGTTGACAGCAGCGCCGCCCCGGCATGTTGATAGCCTCGGCCTCCCCCTCTTTCTTCTCTACTCTTTCTTCTCTTTTCTCTCTCTCTCTTAGTTTTGGGTCTGTTTTGATGCCGAAGATGAGGATCTGTGATACATTGTACATAGATTTCATTCTTTTTGCTGTGATGGAATCCTCTCTCTCATAGTCCTTGTTAGTGTCTGCTTCTCTCTCTACAACTATTCGTTGTTTCTTTCTATTTTGTTTTTCTTTGGGTCGAGTGAAGATGTGTATGTAATATGTACATGGACATGATTTCATTCTTTCTAACGACAGAAAACGATGTCTCTCAATTGTTACTGGAACCTTACTTGTCCATTATTTGTAAGCTTCATTCAATTTAGTTATGTTATGT
>NW_006500010.1:2120063-2146090 GCF_000471905.2 Amborella trichopoda
TATATATATATATATATATATATATATATATGGAAAAAAATTATATAAGGTTGCAACCTTAAAATGTAGAACTAGATATGTACCTAAAAAATCTATCATAAGTTGTTTAATGTTGAAAAACCCTTTAAGTAATCATCTCGACATCGAGATGTATGAATATTAAAAAAAATAGTTTTTGAGTACCAGAAATAATGCATCTTGCAGCACATTATCCAGACCGCCTATTTTCAAGATTTTCATATGTTTTATAGATCTACTTGATTTTAACCATTTTTGAAGTTCAAAATTTTCTAATTAGATATGAAAATAGATTTTAAGATAATCCTAAACATTTATGACAACAAAATTACATGTTATGATAAAATTTGGAGGTGCACCTTAATTGGATTGTTTATATATATATATGTGGGAAAAGTTTACAGATGCACATCAAAAATCTATCAAAAAGGATGTTTTAATGTTGAGAAACCCTCTAATTGATCATCTTGATATCAAAGATTTATGAATATGAAAAAAAAAAAGAGTTTTTAAGTCCCTGAAATAGTGCATCTTGCAACACATTATCCGAACCGTTTATGTTCAAGATTTTCATATGTCTATAGATCTACTTGATTTTAACTATTTTTAGAATTAAAAATTTTCTAATTAGATATAAAAATAGATTTTAAGATAATTCTATGAATTTTTTACAACAAAATTACATATTATGATAAAATTTGGAGGTGCACCTTAATTGGACTGTTTAAGGTTGCAACCTTATAGAAACCACACCATATATATATATATAATACAAATTGACTGTATAGTTTCCAGTATTACATCTATATCAATTATTATTATTATTATTATTATTGTTGCCATTTTACTAATTTCTAAAAAATAGTACAAGAGGAGAAGACGAAAAGAAAGAGAAACAAAACAATTAGCCAAAATTAGTTATCACCTAATGAGTTATGGTGAAAACCACTCTTGGCAAGAGAATCTGTCTCAGGTGTTGGACTTCTTGAAAGTGTGGCATAGCACAACGGATACCACATGGCTCAGAATAAGACATAAAAATCAGCCCATCATAGGTTTTAATGAGCCCTCCAAATCCTCCGTCCCCAAGTTTGAAAAGGAGTTGTCATCAAAATTGAGTTTGACACCACCCACAGGTGGATGAGACCAAAGAAAGGTATGCCTCCGCCTAGAGAAGTATAATTGGGCTGCCTCCAAGGGGTTTAGTATAATTTGGCTCATCGGAATGAACTTCCAATTCTTATTTACTGAAATCCAATCTACCGCCATGTCCATTATATTACATTTCAAACGTGACAAATCAGTAGCCTTATCTACAAAAATTCTCTTATTTTGCTCCTTCCAAGTATTGCACATGCCCATAATGATGCGTCCTATTTTTAGATTCTTGGTGAAACCCACTGTTGTAGCACCTCTTTTACGGAGATTAATCAATGGTGAGAATCAATCCACAAGAACATTTGGACCTTTGAAACAATCTTTTAACCTTTCATGAAGGCAAAGCTATTTCTCTCTTTTTTTTCTTTCTTTTTTTTAAATAGCCGAAATTGATAAATGTTTTATTTTAAAAAAACCAAATATATATCAATTTCGTTTTTTGAAATCCCAAAATGTTTTCCTTTAAAACACCACGTATTTTTAAGTTTTTCAAAAACAAAATTTATCAATTTTGGTTATTGGAAAACCAAAAAGATAATATGTCTAAACCGAACTTTTCTCACTTTCTCTTTTCCTAATTTTGTTCAGTTGGGTTTCTCTCTCCTGTTTGTTTTCCTTATTTCCATTTTCTTGGCATGTTGTGTGTAAGAAGATGGGGATTGGAGGGGCATTTCTCTCTTACCTTTGGATTCAGAGCTGCTACTCTGCAACTGATAACTCTAGCGGCTGTTGAACTTGGCAGGCAGGAACATTTAATACGCCGCGTTCATCCAACCTCACTTTAGCTTGGTACAGGGGTGAATCATAATTACGGAAAATGGTTAGATAGGGCTGCAACCCTATTCAAATAAGTACCTCACTGCATAACTCATTGGAAATTACAACTGAAGCATTGGAAAACCTTTTTAATGGAATATCTTGGCTTGAACATTATGGTTGTCAAAAAAAAATTAAAATTTTAAACTATAAAAATAGTGTATATTATAACAAGTTATTCTATTTCATACTAAAAATAAGTGTTTATAGATTCACAAGATCTGTATCATCTTTTTAATTTCAATTTTTATTGTCGGTGTTAAAAATTGATTTTAGATCCATCATGGAGATTTTCATTGTTGAAAGTGCTTTCCGAACGAGGATTTGAGGTGAGGCTTTATGTTCTTTTCGTAAAGTTTAGGCCTTATAGAAACTTCATCCCACAATATATACAATGAGATTATTTATCTTTGGTATAAGATGGTCACAATTAATCAACTACATGAAATTGGGTCGTTGCATTTATTTTATAGACAAAGTTTGAGATTCAAATGAAATTTTTTTGAATTTTATGGCACACCTAAGCTATCAAATTTCACATCGGATAGTTATAAGTAATTGTGATATATATATATATATAATGTTTTTGTTAGGTTCTAGACCTGGACTTGAAACGGGTCTAATCTAGGTCCAAGACGAGTCCGAGTCTTGTCCGGGGCCAAAACCTTGAATCCGAGTTGGATTCAGGCCGACCCAACCCATTGCCACAAATTAGGAGCCTAAAATTGTGTCGCAAAATACAAAAGAATTATTTTTTAGACATTTAGTGTAGTGTAATACACCCCAACCGTCCAATTTTATACCCAATGGATGCTTGTGCTACAGGTAAGTTAACATACTTTTAAGGGAATGGGGCCCTAAAATTTTCCATAGCAACCGCCATCCTATTAATTGTTTCCCCGCTCAAAATTCCGGTTTGGAATCAAAACAAATAAAGAAAAGGGGTCATACCATGCCCATATCAATGCCAAGTGGTGCCCTATTAATTCTCTCACACGCATCTAGTGGTACCCTATTAATTATCTCTGCGGGCCACAATCCATGGTATTTTTTGTTTTTTTTGTTTTTTGGTAATTCAGTAAAGAAGACAGCCCCCGTCTATTTTTTCAAATGGTTTAAGAGTTGAGTTTTTTTGGGTGTGGAATGTACAAGGCCGAGGCCCTAAACAATCAGGGTAGGCGTATTTTCAAATGGTGTCGAAATATGTTGTTTTAGTATAAAAATATTTATAATAAATTGAAAATTTATTTTCATCTCTAATTATAAAACTGAAGTTATAAAGTAGTGTTGATTAAGCACGTCTATAAACATTTGAAAATCTTGATTTTTTACGGTTTAGATAGTGCATTATTACAAGATGCACTATTTTTGAAACTTGAAATCTATTTTTTCTCATGTCCATACATTTTAAGATCGATAATCGAATTGAGGATTTTTCAGCATTAAAATAACATTTTCTAATGAGTTTTTGAGGTGTGCTTTAATTTGATTGTTTAGGATCTTACCCTCGTATAAACTTTTTCCTTAGTTTTTTTAAAGCGTTAGTGGCGTGGTTTCAATGGAAATGAAAACCACAATGTGGGGACTAGGGTATCTGGACTAAGGCCCTTTCTCAAACACACAATCCAAGACGTGGTGCCTTGATGAACAGTATTGCTCCAATTTATGGGGACTAGGGTATCTGGACTAAGGCCCTTTCTCAAACACACAATCCAAGACGTGGTGCCTTGATGAACACTATTGCTCCAATTTAGTTACAAAGGAAATTGAATCCAACCCAAAGAGAAGAATTGAATAGCTAGAGCTTCTCCATTCATAGATAAATTAAATCCAACCCAAAGAGAGAAGAATTGAATAGTTAGAGCTTCTCCATTCCTAGATAAATTAAATCCAACGCAAAGAGAGAAAAATTGAATAGCTACTACAGGTTCCCCATAGAGAGAATAACTTTATAACCAGAGCTGGGAACCAAATAACCTTTAATTTAAGATCATCAACACACTTCTCTATTTTACAGACCAAGTAAATTCAGTTCAATTCAAGAAGAGAAATCTGAATAAGCACGCCTGAGAACGTTTTGCAAAGAGATCTTTTGGCATTGAGTTGTGTCAATGATGCTAAAAAGGCATTCTCAAACACAGTTATAGGTGAATTCAATCTGCATTAGTTTGAATTGGAAATTTAGAATGTCAGACTTGGAATGGCCTTAGAGTTTAAATCAGAGGCCGGGAATAGTTGATTTCCATTTTGAGTGCCAATACCTTCTTTTGGCCAAAATATGATTTCTTTATCTGATGCAGGTTTAAAACCGCTCCACAGCGATATGCATGAAAATATTTTGTGAAAGTATTTTCGCATGAAAGAACCTTTTTATAAAAAAAAAATATGCTCGGACTCATTAATGTGGAAAAACACCTACACCTAATCACACAAGGCAGTTCTTTTATGTAAAAATGTTTTCACTAAAATATTTTCACGCGTACCAAATGTGTTAGCGTTGTTCGGTAATATCCTTAGATTGATGATACATGATCAAAGCCAAAAGACATTATCCTTCTACGTGGGTATATTGTCTGTTTACTCCCTGGGTAAAACCCCATTAGGGATTATTTTTAGGACCTCAAATTTTGAAGATGTAACCACTTCAACTCATAGATTAACCTCAATAAAAAAAATCTTAAATGCTTTTTATATACTTCAATAAAAAATAATGTCTCAAGATCGAATAAAGACAGTTCAATTTTTAAATTGCAAGATTTAAATGCTAGAAAATTCAATAAAAATTTCATTTTGAGATTCTTGGGTAGCTTTCAAAATTTCATATTGCAATTAGGTCTTCTAACCGAAGGAGTAGATTTATGTTATGCTCCCACATGAGCATAGTATGCTTGCTCGTGATTAAAACTGGGTTGAAAACAGTGATGTGAAATTGGCGCATATTCTCTTGAGCAACAATTTGGCATTGGCTGAACAGAAGATACCAACTCTCACCCCATTTGCAGAAGTTGAATTCAATGTCCCAACCAATGATCACTGTCACAAACTCATATAACAAATGGGCCCCAATTGCTCCATTTGCACATAGCAAAACAAGCCAAGACCCGTATGGGATATGGTAGGAAATGATGGAAAATAAGGACGACCCGGTTTCAATGCGGCCAAGCCCGCATACGTAAAAAAGCGAGCCTCTTAATAAATCTATTTTTAAGATGGATTTTGAGACTTAATTTTTAAAGACATGTGATCTCTAACATAGAGATCATGAATATGAAAAAATAAATAAATATTAAAATTAGAAATAATAATTCTAACAAAAAAAAATTTTGAACCGTTAGTTTCCATTATATATCGATGGATGCATTACCTTTCTGGACCACACCGCATATGTAGAAATACAGTTCAGCCGGCATGAAACAATTTTCCAAATGAGAAAATCCTTCCCTAAACTGAAGATTAAGAAGTTTTCATATTGATGAATGCCCCCTGCATTCTGCACTATCCATTTTATTGGACAGCGCAAGGGCACGCTGCCACATGCAACTGCAGCTGTGCAAAACACTTCCCTTCAACATAAATTTATACTATTTTATGCCTTTGGCAAAATCAGAATATCTTAAAGACACGGTTTTAGTGAGTCTGCCAACCCACCTATTACTGTGCGATCCCTTGTCTCTCTAATGTCCATCTCCAAGATAGATGTCAAAAAATATTTCATCCACTAAAAGTTAAACTGCCATTTTATATTTTTTAAAAAAAAAAAAGAATTCAAATTTAGATCATGGTTAGGATTATTGAAAACAAAAATACATCTCTGAAATATATTTTGCAAGGAGACTGCACAAGAATAATGTGAGTCAATCAACTCATCAAATGCCTTTCCATATCTTAATCCTCAAAAGTTTTTTCTTGTAATTCTTGCAGTGTGTTCAGAATTTACCTTGTATAAATCTTTTTCTTTTTCTTTTTTTCTTGGGCAAGCACAATATTTTAGAGAGAAAAATCCAACCAAAGCCAGTTTCACATCAGCCATAAAACCAATCTATCTGAGCTCCCCTTGGCTCTTAACACAAAAGAGTGTGCATTGAATAGAAATTAGTCTAGCCAGGTATGAGATATATTTAAATTACATTCAGTGGATGTTTTATGATCAAATTCCTCTCATAGCAACCATGTAATTCTAGTGTTAACATTAAAAGACAGAAGTGCCGCTTGATCTCCACACGCATTATCAGCACTGCCAGGCAGGCCAATGAATGCCCTGAACATCCTTTTATCACCAACAGGCTCTTTCCGTGAGCAAACACTTTAATGGTATCCAGATTTTCACACACCCACCTTAAAGATCCGAAAAAGGTAAAGTGATCAATAAATGAGCTCCATTTTAAACCATCATCTTTTAAACACAAAATCTGGGAGAACAATCTAGGGGTTAGAAAAAGCACCTCGCAGATGCCCCATGGGCTCTTTGAACACCTAATGACTACGACATGAATGAACTACAACTAGAGAGAAAATTTTCTTCTATTCACTATTCCGAGTTTATAATTATGAATTTCTTCGGATCAGTCACCTTAGGAAGGCAAGACTCATCACAAGGAGTGATGTATCAGCCAATCATGATACGTTAACACTTAATGCCTGCCAAACTCTTATCTGCTCTAAAACAAAAGAAGATAGAGAAAAATCCAAGGTAAATATTATTAGGAATACTCAAACCCAGACAGGGTACCAGAAACATCTGGTCCAACCTCATACAAAGAAAACTTGACATAGAAGGCTATAACAAACAGTATATTGATCACATAAAGAAAAGCTCCAATCCACATGACACATGGTCCATTATTTCCACTATTTAAATGTTCATGAAGATTTCATAAACAAAAACACCTAAAGTTTGCCTGACGCCTCATGCTTCTTAGATTTTTAGGCAAATCACCACCTCAGGTTGAAATCATCAGAATCCAGAAACAGGTATTCAGCCTTGGAGACCAATAATACCTGCAATTTTTTTTTTTTGTTTCGAAATATACAGGAATCATCAGTGACTATATTTTTCGTTTTTGGCAATCAATATTCATTCTCAGATTTCATGATAAAAGAATAGTTATTGCACTTGATCAGACACAACAATGAAGGGAATTATAGTGAAGGAGCTTACCACAGGCAACTCTGCCACCAGCATTTCCAGTGGTTTTGCTGAGTTCATGTCCACCTACACAGATTATTTAACAGTAAGCCAGAAAAAAAAAAACAATTTTTTCAACAAATCACGGTTGAAGAGAGTTAATAATGCACTCTGCTTATGATAGTGCCAGGGCTATGGCTTTGGCCAAAATGTTCGTTGAACGTCATACAAATCACTAGTTGTGGTATTGCACTAAAATCAGGTCCCATGTAGTATAAATTATAGCCAAAATTCAGATGAAATATACTGAAACTGACCCAAGGTTGAGAAAACAAATTACTCTTTGGAAATGAGGGGGCTACTGACATTTCAGAAGAAATATGAAGTGCTTAAATAATGGGGCAGAAAGAGTTCATTGTGGGTAACACACTTGGAGCACATGAGTTTGTACATGCGTACGTCCAACAGCAACGATTTAGAGATAGTGAATATTCTTATGGAGTGGTAAAAATAAGGAAGAATAATCATATTTCTGTAGGCCTAACGAACAACAGAACTAAAGATAGTCCTACCCTTTCCGAGGTCATCAGGATCGGCATGGACAACAACAGCCCTTCCAATAATGGAGTTTGGCCCAGAGAGTGGAATCTGCAAACATAAAGCTGATTAGAATCACATACCAGGAAACCCCATAAATGTGCGTACAAGCACACACACACATAGAAAATAGCTTACAAAACATAGCAAGTTACCTGGCTGTCAACAATGGTGAAATTAGCAGTACCTGCAAACAAGGATGGCTGTAAGTGACATGCCCAAATTCATAGTCCTAATCTATCTACACCTATTTGCATATGAACATTGTATTTAAGATGAAAATGGAAACAAGATGTATTACTAACGAGCATGTGTAATACATATCCGGAGAGCATTTTATTAGAAGAAAAAGTGCAATGGATGATGTTATAAAAAATTAGCAATGTCAACGAGCCAGCTGAAAATAAAATAGAGAATAACAGATGCTGCAGACTAATCTAAAGCCACATAATGGGAAGGACCTAGACCACGTGAAACATAATCTCATCACTAAACAAAAGAACGAAGGAAATCAGCAAGAAAGCATCAAGAATGCACCAAATAAATAACCAAAGCAAAGGAGAAGCCCCCAGTATATATGTGTGCAAAAGTATGGTGTGCACGCTTGCATGTGCATGTCTATGTCTTATGTTTGTCTACATGTGCGTGTTGGTGGGGAGAGAGGCAAGGAAATTATGAGGTCTCTCTTTAAGGCTAAAAAGAAATGATAATTAGGATCCCAATTATGACAACTGTGCCGCTGCTATCCAACATTAAATCTTAGAGTAATTATGCATGCAAAGGATATGCTCAATCCTCAATTCAAGCTTTACTCATGAAGATGATTTTTTAGCATAGCTTTACATTTATATAGGATGATATCAGATACCAATCCATAAAAAGTGAAAGCAGAAGAAAGAAAGCATTCCCTTTTCGTAACAATAGGGGAAAAAGGGCATTTCCTTTTTGCTAAGAAGGTAATGACAACAGAAATTTTAGCGCCAATAATAGTCAGAGAAACAAAGGAAAAGCGACTGAAATAGACACAAGAGAAATAGTCAATAATAAATACCATCCTCCCCAACAGTGACATTTCCAAGATCACCAGCATGGCGGTTTTCATCCTCTGGTGCACCATGTTCTTTGCCAACAGGATTAAAATGTGGGCCTGGTAATCGAAAAATCTGTTAGTCTCTCTCTCACTCTGAGACTCACTCTGCATGTGTGTGTGTCAAAGTAGCCTCCCTCTCTGTTAATCTCTCTCTCGCTCTCTCTCTGCGACTCACTCTGCATGTGTGTGTGTCAAAGTAGCCTCCCTCCCTCCCTCCCTCCCTCTGAAGAGGGCAAACAAAAAAGCAAAAAAAAAAAACAAAGGAGGTGTCCCACTAAAGTCATCCTCTGAAGAGAGGAAACAAAAAAGAAAAGAAAGAAAAAACAAAGGAGGTGTCCCACTGAAGTCGTACCAGTCGACATGCAGCCATTGGTGGTGTCACCAAGGGCATGAACATGGAAACCATGGGGCCCAGGTTGCAGGCCAGAAAGGCTTCCAGTTACAGTAGTAGGTCCTACAAGAAAGAAATCATGTTTACTAATGATGCCGTCTGTTAGTGCAGTCACATGAAAATATAAAAAATTTGCTGAAATAGAATTACCATCCTCCATCCAACAAAAAAATGTATCCTCTCCTGAGAATCAAAATAAGAAATGAAAAACAGACAAGGTTACCATCTCCTTCTTGAGTGAAGAAAACTGTGCCACTAACACCCTCTTTGCTACCAAGAACAGCTACCGCCTTCACCATCTTATATGTGATCTGCTACAAGAAAAAAGAGACTACTAACTAAAGGGGATGAAGGCAAGATTAATAACTAAGAACCTCAAATATTACTTCTTTTCCTGACCGGATAGGCACAATTCACCTCATCAAAGGCAGCAAGCAGCTTAAAATTCAAACACTCAACACAGGCTCCACAGACCATGACAAGAAAAACAGATGCTCCACATAAACCAAAACTATCAAAAATAAATAAAAATGTCAACACATCTGACTCAAAACAAATATTAAAACACCAAAATGTTTCAAAATGGATGACCTGAACAACAAAACTTTGCAGACACAAGACAGGTCTATATATATATATATATATAAGAATATTTCCAGGGTTATCAGGATGTTATCAACATTTTTTATGAAAAATACACGAGTAGTTCAGTTTCTAAATTTGAAAGCACACCTGATTCCACTATATACCCTCAATTCACAAAAGCAATGTTTGCAAAATATTAGCACGATCTTAGTCAATAACAGTTATTTTCAGTAATATCAAATCAATAAGTTTTATTTATAAAACAATAAAGAACCGCCAAAATTATGGATGATTAGAAAAGACAATGACAAATTTCGCTTAAATTCTGAGAAATTCTATCGCACCCAATAGAAAAAGTGAAAAAATACTAATCTTGAAAAGGCCTAAACCCCTTAAAGAGGATCAAATCAAGAAGGGATAAAAAATAAGTTTATTATTAAATCAACATGAAAGATCACTAAATCACAACTTCTTAGGCATCACCAAACTATTTCCCTCCCCATTAACAGCTCAGGATTTTCCTCAGTTTCTCATTAATAATATTTTCAAAACCCCTCAAAATGAGATCAAGCCATCAATTCAGATAACAAAGCGAGGCACATAACAGAAAAAAGAAAACAGAAAAAAAACTTATTTACAACCACCAGTAACAGAAAAAACCTAAAACTTAAGTACCCATAAATCTTAAAACTCGAGACCCGAGAACCCCACAAGTAAGTCTAAATCATCAGATTCGATTGTCGTAGCTTATAAAATCAAAACAATAAGAAAAAAATGGAAGGATAGTGAATGCAGTAAACTAGAGAATGAAGAACAACCATCAAAACCTAGAAGAGAGAGAATCAAGGTACCAAATGAAGCATAAGATTTTAGAGAGTTCATAGAAAACAAATAAACTACAAAATTGATAGAGCAGATAATCGAGAACAGATCAAATTGAAGTGATAGAAACCCTAACTCCTCTAAAGTGGAAAGGCGTACCTCAGGACACCCCTGCGCAAATGAAGAGAGAGAAAGATCACCCTGCACAAATGAAGAGAGAGAAAGAGCTATCAACAATCATCTGACCAATGGTTTATCGATCACATGAAATACTCCTCTCTCCCACACTCTCACCTCCACCTACTCCCTTCTCGTATTTTTCATTTTCCTATAATGTACTACCACCTCTACAACCGTCAGATTGCGAACTTGTGCCGGAAACCAGCCAGACTCTAGTAGGATCCAACGGTCAGGAAGCTGGTATCATAGTGTAAAAAACGCTAGCAATTATCACGGAATATACTTTCCCATGGTAAGATGAGTCGAATTCTTACATGCTACTACAAGTTTCATAATGTCCTGTATATCCTTAACCCCCCTTGGATTGTTCAACTAACATTATTTGCATTAATAGTAAAAATTAAAATATCGAGAGGGGTGGCCTGGCCCAACCTTAAAAAAATAGGGCTTGATCCTGGCTTACAGCCTATGGGTAGGGTTGGCTTACAGCCTATGGGTAGGGTTGACTGGGGTGGCATGGGACAAGGCCGACCCAATTCAGCCCAACCCCATGTATCGATGTGATTTGTATGTGAAACCAAGAAAAGAAAAGTATTTCATAGCATATAACAAAAAATATGCAAAAAGATCATCTTAACCCTGATCCACAAAAGAGAAGAATTTAACCATTAAAAACGTTTATTTTGTAATACAATTTAATGTATTGTCTATTTCAAGTGTTCATATATCTACTAGACACTATTCTAAGGCCACCTTAAGGGTCTTTTATGATACTACTACATTTTTAATAGAGTTTTGATGTGCAGTATACCAAATATTGTAAAACTGCACCCAATAAAAAGAAGGTTTCAATACCAATAATATTCAATTGCATGACTTATTCAGATGTCCCAAGAATTCAAACATCATGGTTATTTTGCTTTTTTAAATAAGAAAAAATAAATTGAGAGCAATTTAGGTAAATAGTGTGAAGCATTTCATGGATCACAAAAATTGGATCAAATGAAGGGTTGTGTGGGGCATTAAAGGATTTGACAAGGACATGTGCGCGTCGAATGCATAAGACAGAAGTCGAACGAAGGTTCTCGAAGGGGTAAATATCTACCACATTACTCTCGGGATGATCAATACAACGGGTTAGTATTGAATAGAAAATGACGAAAAAGACCTCAAGACATTATAACATTTTCCACAGAAGAGAGGACACAAATTTAAAATAGATACCCATGTAGAGGGAGGAGAGCGGCCTAATCATTACAATCATTTTCCTATGGTTTAGGTCATTACCCCAATTGAAGGATTAAGATATTTATTAAAAAAAAGGTCAAAAAAATAAAAAAATAAAAAAATATTATCCAGATCATTTATCTTTTGTACAAAGTAGTTATAATTAATCTTGATTATTAGATGTGAAATTAGTGGGCATATTTATTCTATTTACTAAACTCAAATTTTTTTTAAAAAAATCTCGAACTTTACAATACACCCAAACTATTATATTTCACATTTGATAGTTGTAAATAATTGTAACCTCTTTGTATTAAAGATAAATTGTCTCATTATATACAATTTAAAAAAAAAAAAAGGTTTACTTTGTAGTCATCTAATGGTTAAAATGATATTTTTTGAAACAAGAAAGCTTTGACAATGATGATAATAATGAGAAGAAAAAATAATTTTTTTGAGCGTTAGTTTTTCTTGCCTCACCCCGGCTCAACAATAGTTTTTTTGAGTGTTAGTTTTTCTTGCCTCACCCCAGCTCAACATGACCTAGGTAGGAGTCCCTTTCTTTTTTATTTTTGTGGTTGTTTTTTTGGGGTAAATACATATATACAAGTTCTACCATGAAAAGCTCACATTTGCATTGAATTATTCAAGTGGCCACATATGTACATTCTATACTATTTTTGAGCTTCAAAAATTTTGTAGTTGGTGTGGAAATTTATTTTAGAGCCGTTTTATGATGCCCAAAGTATTTTTTGAACAAGATTTCGAAGTGAAACTTTACTCTCTTTTTTAATCAGGACAAAGTACCAAAATGAATGTCGATCGATTACATAATAATATTAATAACAACAATAACAAAAAGAGAGAGAGATATAATTGTTGATCGTACTATCCCTCTCAACTTCAATTTTTCTACATTTGCAGCCCTTTTCAAATTGTGGACCATGTTCAAGTTGCCCAACTGAAATGTGTTTCTATGCATTTGTAATATGGTATTGTCTACAAAGAGACCAAGTTATTGAATAGACACAAAATTTCACAAAAAAAAATTTCAAACTTTGTGGCTCACCCAAGCCATCCAATTTGATATCTAAAGAAGGAGAATGATTGTGAACTCCATGTATAAAAGATAAATGATATCTTTATAGACAATCCTTTGTGATAATAATATTTTATTTATTTAAAAATAGTATTATATATTTCACATTTTGCAATCAACTCCATTTTTCACATTGCTTTTACCTCTTTTTATCATCGGATTAAGATCAAATTTGATATATTCATATTTCTCACTATCATGCACTTAAGAAAAATATTTAAAAAAACATTTTAGAATTAATACAACTACCAAATTAGGCTTGGATAGTATATGGTAGCATGTTAAATTTATTTATTTTAGATTATTTTTAAATATTTTTATAGTCATATGACAATCATACCAAATTTGAGTTTGATCTAATGTACCCAAAAAGAGATAAAATTAAAAGGGTGTGGTTTTATATAAAGTATCAATTTTAAATCCAATTAAGGCACACCTCCTAATTTTATCATAACGTGCAATTTTGGTGAAAAAAATTCTTATGATTATCTAAAAATCTAATTTTATATCTAATTATAAAATTTTAAACTCCAAAAATGGTTAAAATCAAGTAGATCTATAAATATATGAAAATCTTGAAATGGACAGTCTAGATAATGTATTGCAATATGCACTATTTTTGGGACTCAATTTTTTATTTATTTTTATCATATTCATACATCTCGATGTCAAAATGATCAATTAAATGGTCTTTCAACATTAAAACAATCTTTTCCAATGGATTTTTGAGGTGCATATGTAATTCTACATATTAAAGTTGCAACCTATATAAACTTTTTCCTTTTCGGGACTTTGTGATGGTTTAAAAAATTGTTCTCGTCCCTAATCGTGAAATTTAAGGCTCTAAATATGGTGCAAATCAAGTACATCTATAAACATTTGAAAATATTGAAAATTGATTGTCTAGTTAATGTGCCACAAGATGCACTATTTTCAATACTTGAACTAATTTTTTTTCATGTCAACACATCTCAAGGTCAAGACGATCAATTGGAAGTTTTGTAGTGTCTGAACAACCTGTTTTGGTAATTTTTTGAGGTGCACCTTATTATAGTATAACATTGACACTTTTATAATTTTTTTCCAAATTAAAATACACTTTATATTATAGAAAAGTAGGACTTGATTGTAAAATATAAAATATATTTCCCCCATTAGGACCAGGAGACGTCGTATCCTCGTTCTATAAGAATTGGTTTTAACTTTCAACTTTCAAGTCTGACCGCTAAACACAAATGTTTAAAAAAGAGATTGTCTACAAAAGGATCATTTATCTTTTGTACATGAAGGTTACACTCATTCTCACTCATTAGATGTCAAATTAGATGGCTTAAGATGAGTCACGAAGTTTGCGATTTTTTTTAATTTTTTTTAGAATTTTGTATCTATCCAAAGATACTCTTACAACCAAATTGTACCTTTTACAAAATATATAGAAAGTGATCTCTTTTTTATATGGGTGCAGTTTCAATAAGGTTGCAACCTTAAACAATCCAATTAAAGCACATCACCAAATTTTATTTTAACATGTAATTTTGGTGTAACAAATTCTTAATATTATCTAAGAATGTATTTTCATATTTAATTATAAAATTTTAAACTCCAAAAATTACTTAAATCATGTAGGCCTATAAACATGCAAAAATCATGAAAATTGACGGTCTAAATAATATGATGCAAGATGCACTATTTTTGGGACTCAAAATATATTTTTTACATATTCATACATCACGATGTCGAGATGATCAATTAAAGGATATTTCAACATTAAAATAACCTTTTTCGATGGATTTTTGAAGTGCATCTGTAATTCTACATTTTAAGGTTGCAACCTTATATAAACTTTTCCCTTTTTATGTTTCTTGGTTATCAATCTTAACTACTTTATCATCTCTACTTTTATTATTACGAAACTTACATCCATATATTTTGTCTTTGTCCAGCTAATTTTAAAACTTTTATCTTCTAAAGCAGCCCTCCAAAGTTCTAAATTTATGTTCACACTGCTTTGGGTCTTATCAATCAAAACTGTGTGAACAACATACATTACAATATCTCATCTTGTAGGTGTCTAGTCAAATCGTTTATAACTAAAACAAAGAGGTATGGGCTCCACCCCTGATGTAGACCTATTGTCACATTGAATTTCACATCCAATGGCTAAAAAGTATTTTGACATTCTTAATACAAAAATAAATGAAATAAATAGTCTCATACCATACAACCCCCCGGCCATTAGCTAACAACTAACACATGAACTAGCACATTCATATTGTTCAAAATAATCAAAGAATAATTCCACCATTGGAATGTGATGGTAGGCGAGGTACACATGACCGCGTCTGGGTAAACTTTGTTAATGATGATTAACAGGGGGACACTGCCTTGGCCATAAGATATGGCTCTTATTTAGATAAACAAACAAAAAATAAAAAATAAATATAAGATTAGAATGAATGGGATGGACATCATGGAAAAGAACTTAGAGAAAGAACAATAAAATGATAATCTTCAACTAAAATGCACAGTTTACTCGGTCTAGCCATTTTGCTTTAGATTTGGAGATTCTGGGTTGATATCTTTGCGAGATGCCTCCCAAAGCTGGGTTTCAATGCTTAGTTTCCTCAACTCGATCAGTCCTCGCTCCACTGTAACGAAATACAAGAACATCAAACACTCAGCAACATAAGCTTTTATATATGAAATTTGTTACTGTGCTCTAGACTAGTGACACTTAATGCCTGGAGAGATGAAAACTTAAGTCATGTATGTAGAAAACCATAGGAAAAATATGATTTCAGATGGCACATAAGTCTTGATGGAAATACGCTATGAGAACTATAACTTGACAGGTGAAAGAGAGTGAAGGTATGGGAGAGAAGAGCTGCAAATGATGAAAAGACGTTCAATATCAAATTGCAAATTCCGGAATATGATCGAGAAACTATTATTCCATAAGCATTGTTAAAAGATTTTTAGTCAGACTCGATCAGTTTCAAATTCTCACATCAAATTTCAACAACTTCACTCTATGAAATAGGTTGGCAATTAAATAAATAAATAAATAAAAGAATGGGATGAGCATGTAGGTCATAGGGTTACCATCTACTACATCATGAGATGTAGGGGTCTGAGTGCTATGGCTGATCCAGAACTGTAACCGCTCATCTGCAATGTCTTCCTCCAAACCATGGTTCTTCGCTCTTTTCCAGAAATATGTAAGCCAAGCCTGAAACAATACAATGCCAAAACGTGCAAAAAGAATTGCTTAGTCAGCAAAACAACAAGGGAATGGTGTGACCAAGTGTTAAACATGGTCTGTTGGCAAATGTATGAAATAGAAGTAAAAAGCTCAAACAAAAAAAGCAAAATGTTTGAGTTATCTCTGGCACCCCCAATCATCAATAGAGTGGTAAAATGTATATAGAGCAAATGATAAGTGCTAATCAAAATAAGAAGAAGATTTTATAGGGTATTGAATGGGTACCTGCTTAAAAAGGACATCTTCATATTCCTCTTGGCTCAGCTCTGCAAAATGCCAAAAAGATTCCCCAACCTCAGTCCAGTGTGTAATGAGAATCTAAATGCATCACAGACTAATAAAGAAGACACAAAGTCATAACTGAATAAGATGAAAGATCAAGTCCCCCAATAATTTTTTCAGTGTTCTTAAACTCGGACTCGGCCCTTGAACCTGGCAGGGCATAACTCCCGGTCAGTGGGTCGGACAGGCCGAACCCAAGTCAGACTAGTCAAAAAGTACAATCCTTAATAATAAATACGCCTCACAAACCAGTAAGATTTGGCTGGTACGTTAGGCTTTTCAGTTGGACCCAGCACCCTGAAGGGTCTGAATGGCTTGGCCTAGTTCAGGTCAAACTCGGCGAGTTTTGTAACACAGTTTTTCAAACATATTCCAAGGATACTTCAGTTGTTTTGGGACATAAGAATGGCATGTCTTAATCTCTCTAGAAGATTACATCCAGAAGAACATATACACTGAGAAATCATATTCTACACATACTCACCAAAAGCTTCCACAAGATTCTGACCATCAATAGGCAGCTTCTGATCTGGAAGTAAAACCGAATAAGTATATTCCGTACATGAGACACCAATTTCAACTGTGAAGACAAAAATTTTGATTCTCTGTTCTTTCAAATGCCATGCCCCAGTATTGCAAATGAACATATCAATAAAAGTTTAGCTTTGCATGACTCTACATGTGACATTATAAAAATCCAAAAATTGAGATCAAAACTGTTCCAAGTAAAACAATTGTCATCAAGCGATTGAGACATATGGCAGAAAAAGAAAGAAAAATGTCTAGGACTGATGGTGCTATGAACAGAAAATCTAGTGGAAGCATTGCAGGAAAATTAGCAACGAAGGTGACCTTCATAAAAATGGACTTAATATATACACTAAAATAAGAAGCTTCCTCAAATTTGACATAAAACATACCTGAGATTGATTGACCAACCCTAACCAAGCTTGGACGACGATGCTGACTCGTTGCAAGTACTACAGCATCCTCTACCTTAGAAAGAAAAATGGAAGTGTTAACACTATGAGATTCAGCAATCAAAAAAAAAAAAACTACAAAGGAAAAACAAAACTTATACAATGGATTTTAAGAGCCTTCAACAGTTTAGGAACCAAAAGCAAGAAATGGAACCTTTAGAGAAGCAAGTTCACGCATTCCCTTTTCCACTAAAAGCATGTTCTCAATGTTTCCCTCCCCCATAAGATCATTTATATCCCGAGAAATTTCAGCCCTTCTCTCTAAATCATCATCTGCTATCAAAATAATCAAATCAATTCATTATACGTATAAATGAAAGCTCATATTGCAATTTGTGTGGCTTAAAATCAGGCCAGAAGAACCAATGGGCCGATAGGCGACCACTATTCTAACCTTTCCAAGGTTCATCCTTAGCTCTCTGTCCAGCAGCTATGACAACTTCAAAAGGCAGAGGAGCCAGTGATGACCAATACTCATGTTTTGGCCCGGCAATATCTGCATGAATGCCTGCGAGAAGAGGATATATCACATTGAAAATCATGAAATCAGAATTTAAACAAGTAAAAGAATATTCCAACATATAAGGGACAATCCTTTATAATATAATTCTAGCCCTAGGTAATAAGATGGATGTATATCCTGTACGCTTAAGGCCCATTTGGGCCCTTGAAATTTAATTTACAAGAATTTCACCCTGGGAATGAGGCACTCTAATGATTTCAAATGATTGACTCCCAAATAGGGATTTGGAAAGAAATCTTCTTGTCATCCTAGTTCTTACATTATCTTTGAGAAAAAGATCTTCCAATCAAATAGGTGGAAAATTTTCTTTGAAAATGAATACTCTTCACCTCTAATCATCTCTCTCTCCTACAAACCCATTGTCTCTCTCGCTCCCACAGAACCCTCAATCATCTCTCTCCTTGGAAATTTCAAGAATATTTTTCCAGGGAGCAAAACGAGCCAGAGAATGGAAAAATCAGTAAAAGATGAGCCAAAGCTTGGAATAATTTTACCATGTCGAACCGATAGACTCCAATACCGAGCAAGCCAACACCTTTTCAGGACTACCTCTTCCTGATATACAAATAATAAAATTTCACCAGATCTTGGTGGAAAGTATAATAACGAGATTATCATCTTTTATAAATTCTAATGAGCATTTTCAACAATAACTGTCAACAAACCATTTCTTCTTGATTTAAAATCATTCTTTGTGCCATTAAACAGAGAGATTTCACTTCAGACTCGGTTTCCTGCATATGTTCTTCAACAGATAGTGCCCCTTCTCTTGCAGCCTACCTCAAGATACATAGACATCAATCTTAATCAAAAGGAAATTTTAAAGTACTTGCTGAAGTCTAGCTTAAGATTAAACTGAAGCAAGATATGAATATCTCTTACTGCTGCTTGCTGTCTAAGCATTTGAATCTCTTCATTTCTAGGATTCTTTGTTTGTGTTTGAGCCCTCAGAGCAGCCTGTGAAGCAAAACCATAAATATGTTTAATAAGCTCCCAAGGATTCTTCAAGCAAACACATAACTGCCGAGGAATCCATTAAAACATTGGTAAATATTCATCATTGGCCAGGATTCTCAAAGGACATAATGAAATTCATTATGTCTACTTCGATTTGTACGAAATAACAGTTATATGTGAAGTGATAGAAAACTCATCTCAAGATAGAAACACTCCCCCAAGTCAACTCAACATATCAAGTGTGCAAGTTTATAAATAAAAAGCTTGGGATGCATCTATGTTTTGCCTTTTATATAATTTTAAATGCTCATTTAGCAGTTAAATGGTTTCTTCCAATGTGGTTGCTTTGTTGTATGACTCTGGTGACCAGCTGGATTCAACTCCCATTATAGACCCTTTTCTTTTTTAGAATTCTTACAAGTTCCCTAAAAATTCACTAAGTGTTTCTCTGAGCCAAATATTTGACTTAGCAAGCTGGCTTGGTTTTGGCAGTGCCCAAAGTCAGCAACTAAGCTAGAGTTTTTGAACAATGACTTCTAACTTTTATATTTACCTTTACCTCTTTTGATAGCTATGATTTTAATTACACATTGATACAATTGAGGAGTCTATAACGAATGATGCCAAAACCTGCTCGAGTATAACATTTACAATGAGTGACGTGATACCAGTCAATGGTACAACAAGGCACAGGCATTAACATTGATGTGGCCATCAGTGGTCCCGGAATGTGAGGTGCATACAGATCAGGAGGGCAACTATGTCATGTCACATAGTAAGGGAACAAAACACCCTTCTGCCACTGAGAAGAAAGTGCAGAGCTAAAACAAACTATGGCAGCTATGTTGACGACAATCTATGATGCTGTTTTGGCAGATCAAGGAGCAACCTTCATTGTTGAGAAATACAGGAACAAGCAAAACATCTATCAAGTCATTGAGTCATAGGATGTCATTAGAATTGTTGTTTGACTCATATCAGAAAAATATAGGAATTCAAGACGAACATCACATCAGTTCACTAGAGAAATTTTAGATGCACAAGAAAACAATTTCAACATCCTAGACATATGTATTCTCAAAATTCTGTAGTAAATAATAAGCAATAAAGTTATAAAGGACCTTCATCATGAAATTCATTCATCATTCATCCCTTGTGGGCTCCATTTACATACCATTTTTTATGATAGTTATTGATGGGCCACTTATGGCACATTACCCAGTTTTGATTCGCCAATCGGAGTTCTGTCTAGACTCAATAGAGAATGTTGTATTGAATGTGATAGTCCACCTAATATGTCATTAGGTGGAAGATTATTTATGTGAACCTTCAATTAATTTTTGTTTCAGAAATGTATGGGCAGCATTAATGTACCGCATATCAGTCACTTGTACATCTCTCGTACATCAGAATACTTTTGGTTAGGCAGAACACATGTTTATGTTAAAGCAACTAATTATTCCCATATACGTTCAATGTATAGCAAGACAATGTAGGGGAAAGAAAAACAAGTTTCAAACTTTACATGCATGTGTGCATCCAAACACACAATTAACAGGATGAGATAATTTAAAACTAACCTCTCTTTGCTGCAAGGCTGCCTCCTTTCTGAAAATCAAAGTTATAGATTACATACTCAGTTCCAAAACCTGAATGTATGCAAGTAAGATGAAACTCCAAAGCCATGATTTACCTGCTTAGCAAACGAGCTTCTAGGGATACCCCTTCCGCAAGAGTAGCAACCTAAAACAAATTGCATTTTGGTGGAAGAAAAAAGAATGAAACAGTAAGAATCACACTTCTTACAAACACATTCAAGAAAGTTTTTGTAGATATCATGTAGAAGAAAAAAGAATGAAACAGTAAGAATCACACTTCTTACAAACACATTCAAGAAAGTTTTTGTAGATATCATGTATATGTACATATTAACCGAAAAACAGAGTTAACCGACAAAGCGATCACATAAACATAATAGCTTATTGAACAATCATTGTCAAGAAACTGCCAGAACTAAGGAAATCACAAATGGGAGGCATAGAGAGCACAGAAAATCAGGGAAGACAAAACAGATAGAAAGAAAGAAATCATTGAATGGTAAGTCTATTAAATGGAAAAATATACTACGATTTATATTGTCATATTGACAGCCATGAACATTGGCTTATCATAGTCCAACCAATTGGTATGATGATGATGAAGAAAAAGGAGGGTCATACAGTTCATTAATTAAAATTGTAAGCTGGGATCACTTTCTATGACCATATGGGTGGTAAAAAATATACAGGCCCCTATCTAATTGTAGGAGTCATTGTTAAAACTAGTACCCCAACGTGTAAACAAAACAATTTTTAGCCAAATCATCCCATACAAACACAAAAATGGCAATCGCATTTACAATGAATATATTAGTGTCACTAAATCCATTTAAAATCCAAAACTACCAAGAAGGCACAGAAACTTGAAAATGGGTACAACATCCGTGTCTAATATCCTGGAACATCATGTCTTGGCCACTTGCATCCTGTATCTGGGTGTCTTAAGAAAATTTTACTGTCCTGTACCGGAGTGATTTGTGATGGTGATTCACATGAGTATAAATTTGCATTATTGGAATTAAGTCCCACATATTGTAGGTTGGAAAGGAGCTTTATATAAGGCTCTGACAAGATCTCAAGCACCTCAATTTCATGCCATAGTTCAATATTGCAGGAGTCAACTTGGCAATCAACGTTCGTCCAATCAAAAGTCCAAAACAGTTCCATAGCATTTCAGAAATAAAGAAAGGGTGGCATCTATGCTACTAGAAGAAAGAAGTGAGGAAAACTATTGCAAACATAGGATATTTCCTTAGCAAAAACACACAGGAATATGAATATTTCTGTATGCAAATATGATCAGTTGCCAATCATAAAAGCTAAGGTAGAAGAATACCTGTTTCTCAAGCTGCCTGGCTCTGGCTTCTGCTGCCTCGCACCTCTCCTCTGCAATTCGAAGCTGGGATGATGACATATATCATTATAAAATTTGTACACAATGAACTAATTATAATTTGCCAGCCAAAGGGCAGGAAGACACACTTCAACATGATGAAGATAAACAATAATTTCAACTAAATCTCAAAAGCAACTGAAGGATAGAATGTTGTTTGCATTGCACCTTGTTAAGAATACTTTCATTTTCTTCCTGCACCATGTCAAGCTGCAATTCAACATAAATAATTTATTATCACCATGATCAGACAGCAACTGGGTTCTGAATACAAATTAATGAAAAGTTAAATATGCCATAAAGTGGATTATAGACATCAATAACCTCATCTTGGAGAGCAGATGCCTCTTGCTGATTGCCAGTTGTTTTTGAAATCATATTTCCAAAATCTACCGAATGCCTATACATGTAAAGTGAAACTTGCATTGGTTAAGATATCCGTAAGAACAGTGATAATCAAAACCATGTATTGTGGAACACAAAATGTAAGAGACGAACTGTAGTATGAACATGCTAACAGCCTAAATGTCCCAGAAAATCTTGATAGATATGACAAGCACAAATGTAGATTTTTTTAAACAGGAACAACCTATGATCTATATTTATCACACACCATGTCATGTTAAACAAAACAAAACCGAAATAGCACTATGGCGTAAATAAGCATGTAAGGGACTACATACAATATCACTAGTTCACAAATTTCTTCTTCAATCTAGAATATTCCCTGACATATAATTTTTAAACATTTTAAACCAATGATTATAGAAACATAAGATCTATGAAAAATTACATAATTAAAGTATGAGGTAAAAACACAATTGTTTGAGGGTTCCTTCTTTAAACTATTGTGTCTGCAAAAGTGGTAGTGATGTGTTTATTACAAACATAGCCACACTGCACACAGCAAAATTTGTTGTTCCACTTGACTTAGGTCGATCATATTATGTGTTGTCCAAGAAACTTCACCTGTAGATGCAAAAAAGGTTGGCTTATACATATGCAAGCATGGACATATGCATCTACGCATATGTGTATACACCGGATATGTATGCTACAGATGCACGCGTCTGTATAGTATATATAAAACCTTAAGAAAAACATGAACACAATTGCAAGTACTAACTTATGTGCAAGACTATGTGTGCTTACAGGCACTCATGTTCTATAATTGTGTTTTGATGTGAAACTTCCACTCTTGCTTTCATTTCATGTTCCTAACAATAGAGCACATTGCTATTATAGAAGGAATAATCTAGGATGGCATTAGTAAATCAACACAAAAACTCCCTTTCAGTGAACTTAAACATCACTGAAATGAGGGTATTAGAAGTTTAGCTCAAAAAACTTATTGTAGGACAAACTATTTATGAAAATTTGGTGAGTTTGCTACATTTAAGTCCATTGAGATAGTTTTGTACTCCACATTCACCTTTTCTCCCATCTAGCTGAAGGTGTCTCCGATGGCGGCACAGGAGCTTGTGGTTTCAGCAATGGTCTGCTAACTGGTACCAATGGAGATGGTGGCTTAACTGATATAGACGGCCGACCAGCACTTGTTGGGCGAGCGGCTGGAACTTGTTCTACATGGTTCCGACCTAACTAATAAGAAAAATGAAATATTGAATAAACCCAAACACATGTATAAGCCGGCGAAAATAATGATACAAAACACTTACTAAAACAACAGCAACATCTAAACCAGCTGCAGCAGCAGCAACACCACCACCACCACCACCAACAGTAATAGTAATAGTGATAGTAAGTGTGTTGGGTTCGGAACTCCAATATCCACACCCAGCACGTAGTTTTTTTTAATGAAATCTGGGTCCAACATTTCAAGTTACCAACCCAGCTTTCACTTAAACATGGGTTTGAAACTTGAACTTCCAAACTGCTTTTTCACATAAAAAAAATATAAGAAAAAAATGTATCGTTCTGGAACCTGAAGTTCCAAACTTGACATAATTTGGAAAAAAAAAAAAAAGATAAAAACAGCACAAACAAAGTAAGACTTGGGTCCTTGTTTTAGTAATAATTTTTGTAAGGAGACTTTTCCATAATTTTCCCATAAATCAATGATGATGAAACATTCGCACACAACATCAGCAATAACGAGAAGAATAGTAGTAATAGCAATAGACATTTCAGAAAATAGTAATAGCAATAATATGTGAAATGCATGTTTTATGACATGCCAACAATCCAAGGAACCATTTAGTTAAGTATTGACATATTAAATACTAGCATTGCCATTGTAAATATTCATCATCTAAAGCCATACAAATAACCAACTTTATGAATTACATAAAATCAAAAGCTTACTGAAAATAATGATAATTAAAGAAGAAAAAGGAAAGGAAAAAAAGAGCATTCCAGTTACCACAGGAGATGGCGATTGCATTCCCCTTCCAGCCAAAACACCCATACTACCTCCAGACTGGGCCGAGAGATTGAAATCAAAGGAGAGGTCATCATCTTCTCCATCACTTTCAGCTGGTTGATAATCCATGACTTGCCTGAGTCTTTGGGCTGCAGCTTTAGCAGCATAGTTCTGTGATCTCTTGAAGTTAGGGAGACCAGTGGATCCCGAACGCACATGACGATAAGCAGGGGACATTGCAGGAGAAGATGAGTCTGTGCTGTTTGATGTGCTGCTTTGTCTGATATAAATGGGGCTCCTCGCTCTTGTTCGGTCCATCTCTTTATAATATCAAAAACATCAAAAGAAAAGATTAAAATCTCAATGTAATACATAGAAAAATAAAAAACCAAAAAATAAAGATTAAAAGATAGAAAGAAAATACAACAAATAAGTGGATATGTCGAATTTCATCTAAAACTTATAAGAAGATAAATATCAGTGAGATTAAGCCCTGACAAAAGTGCAAAACTGCCTAGCAATTCCTAAGGTAGCCTTTCAATTTGTTGATTTTGGATAGATAATTAATGAGAATAAACCTTAAAGTTACCATTACAATGTCTTACAAATGGAACTATAGGGGATCTCTTGGCATTCGTGTGCAATATATCAAGAAAAATCATCGAAAAGTTAATAACGCCTCACCTTTTAAAAAAAAAATTCAGAGATCGAGTTAGAAACTAATCAGAACTTTCGCTTTCTCCAGACAATCTTTTAACACATGGATTTTTTTTTTTTGGAGAAATATCACATGGTATTATTTTCTCTGAACTCTAAAGTAAACCTTTATAAATTGCTGAAATTCTACAAGAACCAAATTTCACTTGGATAAAATGCACAAGCAGCGCAACATGTTAATCTAGCGATAATATATGAGAAGAGTACCATTACCCTGAATCTCTAATACAAAAGTTTCTACAAGATTTTAACCTCACGTTACAATATTCGAAAACCTTTTTTTTCTTTCTAATATTGAAAAATTGCAAATTTCAGAAATGCAAAAGTGATGAAGAAAAGAGAGAAATGTATCTGAAATATTCCACCAAAAATAAACCTCAAGCTTAACAAACTGCAGCAAATCCTTAATCTATATAAACCAAAATTCAACAATGATTTCGACAAACACATAGAATTAATCAAATTTATCGCTCTTTATAAACAGGTATTACAATTTTACTGCAGGAATTCGAATAAGATCAGATGGCATATCCCATTTGTCAAAATTCAACTAGATCTGACATATATTTAACATAAACAGACCTCTTAACTAAAATTTAGATCAATGGCTCTACTCCTTAACCTTTAAACAATAGTTTTCAACAAAAAGAAATTGCATGCATGCATGAAGGCAATCCATCGAGAGAGAGAGAGAGAGAGAGAGAGAGAGAGAGAGAGAGAGAGAGTATACTAATTAAAATACGAACAATAACTAATCGTACCTAGTTAATTTTTATTAGTAGTTACTAAATTAAAAACTTAACACACTCGTACCCTTAGTTTAA
>NW_006500010.1:2146110-2164199 GCF_000471905.2 Amborella trichopoda
GAGAGAGAGAGAGATTCATTAAAAAATTAGACCATAACAATGCCCTGAAATTTTTTTATAGAGTTTCATTAAAAAAATTACACCATGCCCTGAAATTTTTTTATGAAAAATGTAGAGGGCCTGATCATACCACATTTTAGCTTTATTCCTTGATGGGTTCGTGAACAATGAAAAACTATCGGCGAGGACACTACCCAAAATGGAACCCTAATCGTACCAGAATGTAGCTTAGAGAGAACTGTGCCCCTGAGAAAACGAGATTCTGAAGCTTACGATTAGATTATTTAGTTTTTCATTCCTTTGATTTCATTTCATGAGATTAACGCTGAAATTTTGGGCGTCGAAATTATAGGGGTCCACGTTTCTCAATAGCGAGCGCGCCAAAACAATTGTAAAACAAATATTCTCAGGAAAAAAAAAAGAGAGAGAAATCCATATAACTTGTAACTGATTTAAAAAATGGGTGTAGTTGGTAGAGGTAAGGAGCACCTTCAAATTTTATCATGGTATATAATTTTGATGTACGATATTTTTAGGATTACCTCAAATTTTATTTTATTTTTAATTATAAAAGTTTAAAATAATTAAAATCAAGTAGATCTATAAACATATGAAAATATTGAAAATAGATGGTGTAGATAATATATTGTAAAATGCACTATTTTTTAGACTTAAATTTTTTTTATTTTTCATGGTCATATCTTTTTATTTTTCATGGTCATATATCAATCAAAAGGTTTTTCAACATTAAAACTACCTTTTCCAATGGATTTTTGAGGTGCACCCATAGTTCTACATTATAAGGTTGGATCCTTATATAAATTTTTTCTCATATATAAAAGGAAGCATAGATCTTCTATACTATTTTGAAAGTATAGAAACCTTTCCCATTTATGATACTCTTGTCATTGCATTTCATTGTTAATTTATGTTGTAAACCTTGTATTTCTCTATACCTAAATTGAGTTCATTTCCTAAACTAGGTTGTAAACCTTGTATTTCTCTATACCTAAATTGAGTTCATTTCCTAAACTAGGTTGTAAACCTTGTATTTCTCTATACCAAAATTGAGTTCATTTCCTAAACTAGGATATCTTTAGTCAGCAAGCAACTAATTAGAATGTTGTTTAAACTTGGATCGGGTCTTGGACTCGAGCCTTTCTAGAGCCAAATTAGGATATCGTTGATCAACAACCAACCAATGAGAATATTTTTGAAACTCAGCCTGGGCCTTGGACTCAGCCCTTTCCCGAGCTGATTACAAGGACAAAAAATACCCATAGACTTCTAAAAAATGCAAAATTTTGTTAAAAATTATCAGAAAATGACAAAAACTGAATATGTAATAACAATCATTAAAACTGCAAAAAGATGAAAAGGGTATACAAAAGACGGATATTGAAATTTTTCATTTATGCTTTGAAATATTTCATAAAATATAAAAAAGAGAAAGTACAAAAATTTGGAGCACGTCATAAAAAAAAAATGCCCCAATCATCATAAAAACGCCATATAAAAGTGTCTTTCAAAATCATATATTAGTGATTTTTAACAACATTTATGATTTTTTCTAAGTTTTTAACAAGGGTGAGTTGATCCATGGAACTCTCTTCGACCTGAGTCCGAGTGGACTTGGGCAAATCTGGGAGCACTGACTTACAACTTTGAAATCTTGGAATAGCAAATAAATGAAAGAAGCAGGTTCAATTTCAAATTTCGATTTCAAGCTGGATCCAGCCAAATGGTATGGACAGAATCATATAGAGGCATAACCACTTTGTTAATCTTAGAGACTTGCAGAGAGGAAGGAACATATGAAGCATCCGCAGAGCAAGACTAGAGCCAAGCAGCAACAACCGTCCCTTCACACAATCAACAGTAAAGCGCGTTATCTCGCCACAATCAATCTTACTAAGATCAAATAAGAAGATATAAATATCATCACTACTCGGCTTTCTCAAAAGCATATAGAGATTCCCGCCGGCCTCTATCAGTTTGAATCCGAACTCGCCTTCTATATACCCTGGTATAAAATTTGCAGTCACTGCCCATTTTCTAGTTGTAATGTCAAAAGTCTCAATTACAAAGTATCCATCAATGCAGTAAATCTTGGAAGGATTGTTTTGATGGACACTTAATTTCCATGCTTTATCACAGACTTGCAATCCCCAGACCGAGGAACTTTTGGAAAAGATAATTGTGCCTCACACTAATTTGTGGTGGGACATTTCATTATATCTATAGTGGTGATACAATGGTATAATGCACACTTTTCTATCTTGTTATAAACAATATATACTTTCCTATCTTGTTTCATTCTCCTCTCAAAAAGAAAGACCAATACACTTTCCTATCTTGTAGCAATACATTTTCCATGTCGTTTGAATTTTATTTCTATTGCCCCCTTAAACTCGGCTCAAGAGGCATTTGAAGCCCTTGTTTGAAGTAAAGATCTTGAAAAATATCTCACGGTAAAGGTTTTGGTGAAGATGCGAGAGGAAACAAATCAAGTGATAAATAAACCAATAGCAACCTTTTCACGCACAAAATGATAGTCTAACTCAATACGCTTTGTCCGAGCTTGGAAAACAGGATTAACTGTCATGTAGAGAGTACTAATATTGGTATAAAAAATTGTTGGTGGCTAAGGAAGTAGCACGCCAATATCACAGAGAATAAAAGAAAGCCATGTCAATTCTGCAGTTGTGGAGGCCATGGACCAATATTCTGCTTCAGCACTTGAACGAGCTACAGTCGATTATTTCTTAGCACTCCAAGACATGCGGTTGGAACCAAGATAGGTGTAGAAACCCGTAGTTGAACGGCAAGTATTTGGACACCCAGCCCAGTCGGTCTCAGAGAAAGCAAATAACTCAAATGAACTAACAGATAAAAATCTTATACCACAGGACTATGTACTATTAAGATAACGAAAGATGTGCCTAATTTCCTAAAAATGTGCAAATTGTAGGGCATGCATAAATTGACATATTGTATTAATATTATGGGAAATGTCCAATCGTGCTAATAGTAATGTATTGGAGTGCACCAATAATGCTCCGATAAAGAAATGGATTAGAAAATATATCGTAATTCTCATGAATATTATTCTTCATTGCCATTGGTGTTGAAATAGGTTTGGCACTAAACATCTGAGCAAGATCAATAAGATCTCGGGCATATTTGCTTTGTGAGAAAAAAATTTCCCCTGAAAAATAAGATACGATGCCAAGAAAGTAGTGAAAATGTCCAAGATCTTTCATTACAAATTCCCTTCCAAGTTGGAAGATGAACTAATCTAGAATATCTGAATTATCATTAGTAACAATAATATCGTCAACATAAAGGAGAATAATACTAATACCTTGAGTAGTTCGAGAAACAAATAGAGATGAATCAACTACGCTGCAATAAAACCCAAATGATAATAAATAGGCACTAAATCGATCAAACTAGGCACGTGGTGCTTGCTTGAGACCATATAAAGCTCTTTTTAATTTACAAATATGATTTGGATATTTTGAGCTCACAAATCCATGAGGTTGTTCCATAAATACAGGTTCTTTAATAAAACCATGTAGGAAAGCATTTTTCACTCCAAGCTGTTTGATGGGCCAATGGTGCATAATAGCTATGGTGAGCATAATCTGAATACTAGCAGGCTTAATAACATGATTGAATATTTTAAATAAATCAATTTCAACAACCTGATTGTATCATTTAGCAACTAGTTTGGCATTAAGTATAGAGAGACTACTATCATACTTTAACTTGGGGACCTAACGAGAACTAACAATATTCATACTTGGAAGATGTGGAACTAGCTCCCAAGTTGAGTTAACATGTAGGGCTTCCATTTAATCTTTCATTGCACAATGCCAACTCGGATGACCAAAGGCAGACTTAATGGTTTTAGGTTCAGAAATGATAGCTTCAAAAGTAGGAGCACTTGAGATTGTTGACATATATGGGAGAATTCGAGGTCTTCGAGTACCATCTTGAGATCTTGTGAGCATATAATGACGAGAATGCTCATAAGCTAGTAAAAAATTAGATTGAATGGATTCTTGCAATATTTTAAACATCGTGATTGTGTGTTGCATCATCCTGGACATCTTGGATTGATGTTGCGGTAGTGACATCTTCTACTTTAAGAGAAGTTTGAGAGCTATCATTGGTTACCGGCAAAGCTGGACCTGAGGGACTAGATATGTCAAGGGAGTCCCATATCGGTGGTTTATGTGGAGATGATGAATCAGAAGAGGAGGGAGTATGTATATCAGATTCATAATACTCTAACAATTATGCATAAGTGGATAACTCCCCTTGAACCTGAGCACTATCAAACAAAGAATTGAGATTAGCTTAATGATATATATTTTCATCAAATATACCATGTCTCGGGATATAAACTCGCCATGTGGGTGGATGCAGACATCTGCAACCTTTATGCTAAATACTGTATCCAAAAAATACACATGGAAGAGAATGAAGACAAAATTTATCTATAACATAGCCTCGAATGTACAAAAAACACTGACAATAAAAAATCCAGAGTGAAGAATAGTCTGATAGGCGAACAAACAACAAAAAATATGGTGAATTCATTTGTAAATTGATCGAGGGAAACACGTTTATTAGAAAGACTGTTGTATTGAAAGCTTCAACCTAAAAGCGTTTAGGAATTCTGACATGAAACATCATTGTAAAACCCAATTCTACAATATTTCTATATTTCCTTTTAGCTATTTCATTTTGTTCAGGGGTTATCGGACATGATATCTGTTGCATAATTCTATTCTCAGTAAGATGAACAGTGAATTATTTCTTAGTAATCTCACCACCTCCATCACATTGAAAAATTCGAATTATTTTCTCAAATGTTCTTTCAACCATGCAATGAAATTTTACAAATGCAGAGAAAAATTCAGATTTTATTTTCAAATGATAAATCTAATAAAATCGAGTGTAATCATCCAAAAGAAATAACTCTAATTAGATAAAACTAGAGCAAGACCCCATAAATCTGAATAGATCTTAAAAAAAGGTTATGTAGAGGTCTTATCAGTATTATTAAACGGGAGTTTACAACTTTTTCCTATCTGACAACTAGCACAAATATAATGATATCTATTCCATGCATCAACATTAATCAACTGTAAATATTATAAGTAACGAACTACTTTATTTTGAGGATATCTGAGTCCTTAATGCTACACATCTTTTGATGCTCTCTTATTTCGATTAGAAAATAAAGCTTCATTCACATCCTCAAGTACAAAAAGTCCGTCATTTCTACTCTCGCTAGTTGTTCTCTTTGTGCTCATTTTCTTAATCCAAAAATTATTTGATGAGAACCAAAAAATACAAGGAAAATATTTTGTAAACTGGCTAACATATAATACATTATTTTTCATTTGGCACCAAAAGAACATTAGAAATATTAAATTTTTCAGATACAACATCAATATTTGCATCACCAACATATGAAATAGTCAATTGTTTTCCATTCAAACAAGATAGGATCGTGTGTTGTTACAAGCTAAGAAAGTGTATTGGCATTTCCTTTTGAGAGGAGAATGAAACAAGATAGGAAAGTGTATATTGTTTTTAACAAGATAGGAAAGTATATATTATACCATTGTATCATCATTATATATATAATAAAAAGAACCACCACAAATTAGTGTAGGGCACAATTATCTTTTCCAAAAGTTATTTTCTCTCAATTAATGATAGTATTTGGTTTCCCATAAAAGATAGTTCTTCTATGTCAATTTAATCGATGCAAAATTTCTTACGTTAAGGGTGGAGGGATAGGGATAGTTTGATATTGAAGATAGAGTACCCATTGGATCACTAAGATAAAATTCAGATCTCTGGCCTTATGGATCTAGAGAGAAAAAGATATAGAGCGAAGTTTATCTTTTTCTCTTTATATATGAGTATTACTACAAATGTAATATCTATCAGTGTTATATCTATATATATATATATATATATATATATATATATATATATATGAGTGATTTGGTGGAACTTTTGAGTAGTGGGAAACCCAATTTTCATCAAATGGACTGACAGGTTTGTTGCACCCTCGTGGAAGCTACAAGATTGAATCCACAGCTTCCATGAGCATGCGAAAATGTCTTTCGACATTGTTTTATGCAAGCCACCCCTTCCGTGCTAAAATGGCCTCCAAACTTTGTGGAAGAGGGGAACACACCCTCAGTGTTCTATTTTGCTGACTGCAGATTATCAGAGTATATATTTTCATTGAGAATTGTACTTCTAAATATTTGTACTTTTATTGTTCTAAATACTAAAAAAATATTTTCTTTCTTCTTTTGAAAATGGTAATTCAAATGGGAATTATGTTCTCTATTATATATACCCAACAATTTAAATAAAAATAAAATATGAGAGTTCGATAACAATGCTAAACATTGCATGGATGTACTAATCAAAATGACAAAAATGGTTTTTTTTTTTTCTGGGTAAACACATCTGAAACCATTGCATCTCTCAGCATATACACAATGTGAACAATGATCAATCAATTAAGAGAATTGGAACTTAGTTTGAAACCCTAGCAAGAACAGTTGAGATAAAAAGGATCCTTACACCTTGAGAAAAAGGACCCCTTACCCGTTTCAAACAGAATGCAAATCACTTGGTACTCACCTTGCCATCTTGCGTGTTAGGGTTCCGCCCTAAAAATCAATTCTAGAAGGCTCTCCATATGCAGCTTAAACAATGGAAAATAACATAATAAACCAATGTTTAAAAACTTGGGGTTGGGCTGGGAGCCCTAAAATCAATTCTAGAAGACTCGCAACATAAACTATGGTAGATAATATAATGATGAACCAGTGCTTGAAAACTCGGGAGCGCGGGCTAAGAGAATCGCCCAGTCCAATCCGGGAATCAGTCACCCTTTCTGATTATCTGTATATATAGGAAAACGGCCGTGTCAGAAGGAAACCGGCAGTTCCACCGGTTCCGCATATTAAAACATTGATTCTCTATAGTAAAATAGTGATCTGGATTGCCGATTCACCGATCCGGACCGGTTTTTTGCTGGTTCATTATGTTTTCACGTTTTTTTGCTGAACAGTTCTCAAATGGTCCAAACACACAAATGAAAATGTCTACTATCAAGATTTTAAATTTACAATTTTTCATATTAATGATCATGATTGTATGGATTATCTACCTGCTATATTTAGATCCAACATCTACATTGGAGACAGATTTTGGAAAGAGAACACACTTAAATTGTGTGAGTGAGCTGACATAGTCGACCAGAATGTCTTTTATTCCCCATTCAAATATATGTAGGTGGCAACACTAACCATAACAAATGGAATTGCTTAGATACTCATTAAAAGGCTTGCTTTGACACTCATTATCAGGCCTGATAATCGGGTTTGTGCCCGAGATTAGATTTGCCTTTAGAAGTATGGACCTTAGATGAACCCAACTTGACTCCGTGTATATATTTTTATACAATATGAAAAAAGTTTCTATAAGATATCGATTTTATTCTATAGAAGTAAGGTGAAATCTCCAAAATTTGTCATGAGATACTTTTTAACATTAGAAAACCCTTCAATCAATCATTTTAATCTCTGAGGCATGTATGCAGATGTGCTCGATTTGCACTCTTTGTGGAGTTTTAAATTCCATGAATAGGAGTTAAAATAGACAATGATGTTATCATACGGGTTTCCAGCACAAAAATGTTATCTGTTGAAAAAAATTAGAGATGCTCATCACTTTGACGGTTACCCAATCAGTTGTCATAGACCCGATGGTTCCAGGTGGACCCTTTCAAGTCGGGTCTGAACCGACCACTTCGCAACTGCAACTCTACTTATCGGGAGGTTCGAAGCGGTTTCAAGTGGATTACAAGAGCTCAGGTCCATGAGAAATTAGATCATTAGAAATACACAATGCCAAATGCTTCATCATTTTCCTGAGAGGATGAGATGTTTAAACTTTAAACTTTGTCGTAACACGTCTATTATTCCCTAAATCCCACTATAAAATTGAGCCCTAGCTTCAGCTACGTGCACCAATGACTGCAGGAGGGTGCACCATCTCAGTTACAACCCTTCAAAACTCCAATCGTTTTTTGCAACGAGAAACATTTATTGAAAAGCTTTTGGTAATTTGGGGGAAGAGTGAGAAAATACCATTAACACGATGACATTTTCATGGAAACCATTGTCATTGAAGATCAAGTCTAATGATCATCTCACTAAAGATCAAAGTCTAATGATTAAAAAGTAGAGGCATGAAATAACAAAAGAAAAAATATATGAGGAATCCATTTACTTTTAGTACAAAGCGGTCACGATCAACCATTAGATATTTGTATTTACTTCATTGATCAAGTACAACCTTCAAAATACATTTTTTCAAACTTTGTACATACCTAAGCTATAGGACTTTACATTGGATGGTTATGAATAATTGCGACTTCATTGTACTAAAAGTAAATGAGCTCATTATATAAAATACCATAATGAAATATGTATATACGATGAAAACTATTATAAGAGCATAAAAAGGAGCACGAAAGAATGTCGCACATAACTAGAGAGATGGGTTGAGATGAACTCAAGTTTCCTGGTTATATGTGCGATTTGCAGATTGATTCGACCTTGAGAGAGAAAGGTGGGTTGCCCATTTCTCCCTCTCTCTTGCCCCTACCCTTGAAAGTCCATTAAAAGTGGCATTCCTTAAAAAGAAAACCTTCAGATTTGTTTTTAAAATCCGAAGTTGTTCGACAAATATCGGAATCTAAAAATCTGACGTTGTTTTTATATTGTTGAACTTTGTATTGCCTTTGAGCAAAAACTTTAGAATTTGAAAATCGAATGTTGTTCCTTCATGAGAAAAACTTCTAATTTTGAAATTCCTAAGTTTTTTTGTCCGCAATTGTTCTTAGTATTTTTGGCCCTCAATGATACCTATCGAATTTTGATAAAATTTGGACCTTCAAAATATGAATTATGGGCATTTTTATCATTTTTAAAAAAGATGAGGTTTTTGTAAGGCCTAAACTTTATGAAAACAAAATAAAGTCTCACTTTAAATCCTCGTCTGGAAAGCACTTTGGGGGACAAAAATCATTATGATGGCTCTAAAATCAAATTTTAATATCGAAAATAAAATTTTAAATTAAAAAAATGGTACACATATGTGGATCTTTTAATTTTTATTTTTAGGGCAAAATGGATGGTCTAGATAATTTATTATAATATATACTATTTTCATAGCTTGAAATCCTAGTTTGCTTTTTCAACCATAATGTTCATTGCAAAGGTTTTCCAATGCTTGAATTGTAATTTTTGATGAGTTATAAGGTGAGCCTTTACTTATTTTGTTAGGGTTGTAACCCTATCAAACCATTTTCCTTTTAAAAAATAGCGAACTAATTGAATACGAATGCAATAACATTAAAAAGAGTGCTTTTAAAATACTAATGCTTTAGAGGGGCAAGCACACTCTTATGTTTTTTAAAACTTAGCGATCTTTGAACCGGGGGGAAATCAATCGTGAGCGAACTAACTCTAGGATGGTATGGGACCTAGCTCGGCTCTCCCCTAAAACCCACCCCTATATATCTTATCATTTTTTTCAAAGCTTATATCACATCATTTTTTCATATAAATCCCCACCTCATAAATCTCTATTTTAAATTTACTTAATTTATGTTTCAATTTTTTTTTCAATTATAGATTCGAAACATATCCAAAACAACGACCTGACATGAGTGATTGGATGAGAACTGCCCGGTTGATTTCTCTATTTCAAACTTAAAAAGTTTAAAGAATAAAAATGTCCGTTTCATACTAGCGCGTTATAAAAGGGCAACTTCGTCTTATTTCAAATCTCACCGAGGATAAGATCGTCCTTCAATTAAAACGTTAGTCCTAATTTGGTCATTTTGTTTTCCTTATTCTTTCAATTTCAGCTCATTCTCCCGCCCATCGTCGTCCCTCTTTTCTCTCTCTAACCCCCTTTTCACTCTCTCTCTCCTCTCTCTCTCTCTCTCTTAGTTCATTGATTTTATCACTTATCTCAGATCCCCGTTTTTCCACCTTCCGATTCCAATCCGTTCTCACTCATTCTCTTGTATCCGATTTTTCCACATTTCTCTGTTCTGTACAAGATATATTTTCCATTTGCAGTCTGATTATTATCACCATTAACGCTGTTTGAAATGAATCAGTATCACGTTTATGAGGCCATTGGGAGAGGAAAATTCTCTGTAATTATTTGTTTTCACTTTTTTTTTTTAATTATGTGAGATGGATTTTGAGGGTTTTGTGGATTAAATGGTTTACTTGGTATAGAAGGTTTTATGCTTGGTTTGATTGATCATATGACTTTTGTCTGAATCTGGTTAATCAGACTGTTTATAAAGGGAGGAAGAAGAAATCTATCGAGTATTATGCGATAAAGAGTGTTGATAAGTCGCAGAGAAACAAGGTTTTGCAAGAGGTAAGTTGCTCCTCTCTAGAAATTATACAGTGGCTTTTTCTATTTGTTGTAATTGCATTCATTTATATTTTTTTTGGCTGATTTCCTTGCTCAAAGGTTTAGTACCGAGTGTAAATATTAGGTTGACTTCATCTTTGTTTCTTACCTCTAAGAGCACTGGAGTTTTTTTTTTTTTCTAGTAGTTATGGCTCAATTTATTCTTTTTATTGGCAATACGATCTTTTGTTTTTGTTTCCTTTATACCCCACCAAACTGTATCATAATGATTTTCATATGTTTAGCTTTCATTCAGAGCAATGATTTGAATTCATATATCAGGAACAAGTCCAATCTAATTGTAGACTGTTGAAAACCATCACTGAGTTTTATTTTATTTTTTGGTCAAATTCATGTCCAAATAGAAGGCATTTTTTTTTCTTTCGAATAGCCGATATCAAGGGAAGTGTCTCAAATGTATGGTGGTTTTAAAACCCAATATCCATTTTATTTGTGTCAAAGTTTGCTAAGCTGTTCCATTGAATTTGCTTACTTACAAACCTGATATGCATTTTATTTCTATCAAAGAAAGTTAAACCATAATCCATTGAATTTGCTTAATTTTTTACATGATCTATGCTTTTACAATTCATGTCTCACTTATTCATTTTAAAGTAGTAGACTGTAATTCATAGTTGAATGTCCAACATGAGTACTACAACATCTACTAGCACAAGAAGGTTATCCATAATTTTCATATAATGAGCACCCAAAATAGAGGACTGGGTGAAATCAACATATGCTGAAATGACTGAGAACCTATATAACAAAAACTACTGTGAGTTAGAAATTGGAGAGTGGTGGGTTGCAGTGATAGAGGTGGAAGCAGGGGCAAAATTGAAGGATACTCATGGAAAAAACATAAGATAGGAGGATAAGGAACACTTTTCTAGGTATCAGGAGCAAAATGTGCCTTTTAGGGAGAAAGATTTCCTATCCTCTTTCCTAGAGGAGTAGGATTCCATAGTGCACATAGTGAGAAACCAAGTGCACAGGGAAAATGGGGCTGGGTTTCAATATGTATGAAGTCATGTGTGCCTTTTTGGGTAGCAAAGATCAGAATGGAATGCTGGGACTGGTCTCCATAGTCCCTCAGTAAGCATTGATTCAAGTGAATGAGGCTCAAGTACGCAATCGTATTACCTTGGGAAGATGTTATTGCGGAGAAATTATTGACAATGTTGAGAGAGAAAAACTCACATCTCAGAAAAGACTTGTTTTCCTTTTAGTTTCCTCTAATGTTCGGAAATAATGCCCATTCTATTCATTCCTGCAATAACCACAATCTGATATTGGACTGTGATTTACTAATGCGTGTATGTGTCTTTACATCTACATACATATTTATGTTACATTGGATAGACATACCTGCCTATGTAATCCAGGGATCTTCGAAAATGGTTTGACTCACTTCAGTTACTAAGAGATTTCACTTTAGTATATTAAGAAATCTCACTTTAGTATATTAACTTGAATATGTCTTTCATAGCAATTTTTTGTTCATTTGGGCAGGTACGGATTCTTCATTCTCTAGATCATCAAAATATACTGAAATTCTATGCATGGTATGTCCTGACATCTTAAGTAAAAATAAGTTGCAATATCATTTAGATTCTCTTCTTGTTTTCCTTTCTGAATATTGTATTTGTTTTGTGCATTCTTACTGCATTATAGGTATGAGACTTCTGCACACCTGTGGTTGGTATTGGAATATTGTGTTGGGGGTGATCTTCTTGCTTTACTACGACAGGTGAACATTTTAAAGCATTTTCTTCTTCTTTTGGCATTACTGAGAATTCAAAATGAATTAAACAAATGTACTTAACTGTGTATTTAGTTTATTTTTACTATATATTTATATTAGGAATTACATTGAAGATCATTCACCCTCTAAACTTGTATGACTGGCACCTTGTTTACAAATTTGTTGTTGCAGGATGGTTGCCTTCCAGAGGATTCTATACACGATCTCGCACGTGATGTTGTCCGAGCTCTGCAGTAATGTGCATTGTTCATCAGTCTTGAACCTAGTAACCTCAATGCCGTTTAGCATTTTTAACTATCATTTGACTATCTCCCTTTTTCAGGTTTCTACACTCGAGAGGAGTTATATATTGTGATTTGAAGCCATCAAACATCCTACTGGATGAGAATGGATGCATGAAGGTAATTCCTGCTGTTGTGTCTCTATTTGCTTGAATATTCCTTTTACTTGTATGTGCTTATTGGGCGATGGTGTCTTTAATTCTGACCTTTATTGACTTGGGGTTATCTCCGTTTCAGCTATGTGATTTTGGATTGGCAAGAAGATTAAGTGATATATCTAAAAGTTCTGTCTCTCAGGTTTGTATTCTCAACTTGAGCTATTTGCTTTTTTTCAGCTGCCAATAAACAAATGTGTGCCGTGTTTAACTTTTGTAAGCAACTAAGCATGCAGTCTAGTGAAAATAATCCTTCTTTTCTTCTTCTACTTTTTTTTTTTTAGAAAAATGAGTTCAATCAAAAGTCCATGGTAAATCCACAGCCATGCATGATGCGCTCTTTGGAAAATCCACACAGTAAAATTTTGTGAAAGTACATCCTCTTCATGCTCTATAGCTTCTTAAAAAACAAAAAGAATGATAGATATGGTAGCTTTTTCTAAAGCTCCATTTAACAGAATTTGCAGATATCGTAGCTTTATAGAGAGTACATTTTGACAGAATAAGATTATTTGGACACCATTAGGTGACACTTTTAATTGATGTTTGGGGGTCCCACATGATAATGTATTGGGTCAGTGCCAAAAGATCTCTATGCTTCCTGCCATAGTGATTCTTATTTTGCTGGTTCTTTTATTGGAATATTTACCACCAAATGATTATATTTTGGGGTTTCAACATTGCTGAGCTATTGCTGATTCGGACTATTATAACTATGAGACAGCTTAGCCTTCCTTGAATTGATCACAATTTCTCTCTTTTGCATTTTCCTCAGTTGCCTCAAGCAAAACGTGGTACCCCATGTTACATGGCTCCTGAATTATTCCAAGAAGGGGGTGTGCATTCTTTTGCATCAGATTTCTGGGCTCTTGGTTGTGTCTTGTATGAATGCTATGCTGGGAGGCCTCCCTTTGTTGGTAGCGAGTTTACCCACCTGGTTAAATCTATCCTATCAGACCCAACACCACCTCTCCCAGACAACCCAACCAGATCATTTGCCAATTTGATCAACCGCTTGCTTGTGAAGGACCCTGTTGAAAGAATCCAGTGGCCTGAGCTTTGTGAGCATGACTTTTGGAGAACAAAATTTAGCATGGTGCCCCTGGCTCCTCAGCCCGCTTTTGATGATATGGTTCGCCTTTTTGCTAGGTCTTGTCTATCTGAAAGAAATGGAGAGAGACCTTCTTCACGGATCACACCTCCTAGGAATCAGGAGAGAGATGCTAGTGGCATTCTTAGACGAGATGAGAACTCCGTGGGGGCTGCCAAAGGATTTGAAACACCAGGAAAAAATGCTTCTGGTCCAAAGAAAGCCCAAACAAAAGCTTCTGGCATTGCTGTTGAGGAGAATGAGAACGTGTGTTCAACTCCTACAAAGGGTGTTAATCTTGTTAGGCTCTCGAGGATTGTTAAGACAAATTTGCAGAAGGAGAATGAGAATGAAAACTATAGGAGGCCTTTATCTAAAGCCTCTGAGAACGAGAATGAAGTGAAACTCGAAAACACCGATATGGAGCTTGATTTTGGTGAGAACAATGAGGAAAATGGAAATGATGAATCTGTTAGTTTGGATAACCTGGTTTGCAAAACTCCTATCCGTGACGTGAAGCTCCCTGTACAAAACCCATCTTCTATATACAGAGACAGTGATCTAAGTGAAGAAAACGTTCAAGAAATGCTCAAAACAGATAACCCAAATGAAACCAACATGATTGTTACAGATGGCTTGAAAACCCAAGAAGATGAATTTGGGTCCAGCAGTAATGAAGTGCCTGCTACTCCCCCATGTGTAGGCATCCAAAGGAAGGATCAGCGTAAAGTGGGCTCCAATATAGTGGTGGATTCAGATCCTTCAAAGTCATCTTCACTCCTTTCGCAAGCTCTCTGGCATCCCTCTGATCTTTCGGTGAGGCCAGTCATGCCTAGCAGGAAAGGCGACAAAGCTTCAGAAACGCTGCCCATGGTTCCCTTTGATGCTTGGCATGCCTCTGATTTTGTGAAGCTATCTTCTGAGCAAATGGCCACACTTACCAGTCGAATCATAGCTAGTCTAAATGGGAATTCTCCTCTTTCCGAGAAGCAAAATGCCATTAGATACTTGGAAATTTTGAGTAGTAATGTTGATGCTGCTAATATAATAACCAATGGGCCAATAATGCTGGTGCTTGTCAAGATGTTAAGGTTATCAAAGGCTTCATTGTTACGAGTTCAACTGGTATCTGTTGTTGGTTTATTGATTCGGCACTCCACGTTCATTGATTCTGAATTGGCCAACTCAGGGATTGTTGGGGCACTGGCAGATGGTCTCAGGGATAAACAGGAAAAGGTCAGGAGGTTTGCCATGGCTGCTTTGGGTGAATTGCTCTTTTATATCTCCACTCAAAGTGAGAGCTCCTCAAAGGAAGTCGGTGGTGTCGAGTCTCCTGCGAAAGACACCAGATCTACACCAGTTTGGCAGGTTCTGTTTCTATGAGATTGTCTTGTTACTCATTGATTTCTTGAACTTGTCTAGAGTTGTAACTATGGATTGCAACTGATATTTGCATTTGAAAGTATAGCGTTATCTCTGAACTACCGATAAATTATAGTCTATTGAATCATCGCCGCCAAATTCAACAATAGATGGCAATGGCAAGGGAATGGTACCCGCCATTAGGGTCACTTTCGGTGGTCCCTCTCTCTCCATCACTATCCAGTTTATCGAATGGTGATGCCCCAATGCACAATGGCTTTTCCATAATTTTAAGAGATCACTTTTAGGGTTTGTATACTATGTGACCATTTATTTTTGGTATAAATATGTCATAATTATTCTTAGCCATTATCATCATCAAAGTTTTTTCCCAATTAATTGGAATCGGCTACACGAATCTTGATCTGCAATTCTGGATTCATGAGAAGTTTTGGCAAAGTTTTACGTTGGCTACTACCTAACACAACCCACCGCCTTTACCGGGGATTGAGACGGGTTGAGGGAAAGTTTAATGTCCTCACCCTTCTTAGACCCGTCATAATTATTCTTAGCCATTGGATGTGAAATCTGACATTGAAATGTGTCACAATATTTGAGAAATTTTATGTTGGACTTGTGCACAATCAATGACGTATCCCCAACCACTTGATTTCACATCTAATGGGCAATAATAATTGTGGCCTCCTTGTATCGAAAGTAAATGGTCTTGTTATATATATTTCCTTATTATTATATTCCCTTTTTCTTTTACTTGTGAAGATGACTCATGCACATAAAGAAAACTTTATCAAAAACAAAGGGGGACTATAAATATTGCTTATTAGGTGGTCTAAAGTAGGAAAAGAGTCCATGTTCGCTTCCTTTTTTGCATATCTGTAAGTCGATCTTCAATGCTGCTGTCCTTGATTCTGGAAAGATAAACTCATCTCCAGTTTGAACTGCCAATCAACTCCAACCATTTGACTGAACATCATACTGGAGTGCTCTCATCCTTGTTATTGATACCTGCATAATTATAAGTGGCTTCTTGTGGGCTTTGACCATTTTGGGATCTTCTTTATTGTCTTCTATAATCCTGTTCTACAAATTTTAGAGTTTGACTTCCTGTTTGTTTTCTTTAGTCTTTGATCTTTGAATTGCATTATTGGGCTGTTATAGCTCTACTTTCCATTAAGTAGCCAGATCTATTAATATCTATATGACCAGGAATCTATGGTTGGTGGTTAAATGAATATCCAACTTATGAATCTAGTGTGAATCCCAACAATCCCCTTTGCTTGGATAGTTTCGCTGGGTTTAAATACTGGAATTTCTTGTGGCTAACATTAATTAAAACTTTCCCCCTTCTCCTGCCTCTGCCCAATATTTCATATAAGGGGCCTTAGTATACAAATACTTACACTCACCAAATGTAAACCCATCTATGCTTTTATGAGTCTCGTCAACTTTGTGCAGTCAAACTTCCCATATTTCTTTGCATGAAGCAAAATACCTCCATATTTCCAAAATGCCAAAACACCTCACAGTTTTTCAGTTACAAATAGTGGTGTCCTTTAACCTGGAAAAGTAATATTTTTTCCTGAACATGGTTTGACAACCTTTTTCTTTGTAGTTCTTAAATAAAGAAAACGAGCAATAAAATTAATTACAGCTTGTGTTTATAATGAGAATGTTTAAGAGATTTCCCCTTTTTGTGAGGTTGGCTCTCCTCTATCTTGCTTGCTCCTTCCTTTATTATGTGGACTAATGTTTCCTAGGGGGCTCTCTCTCTCTCTCTCTCTCTAGGTTCCTAGCCCATTGATTGCATTTGTGTCATCCATTCTCCGTAAAGGAGAAGATGATTCGACTCAGCTTTACGCACTGAGAACAATTGAGAACATCTGCAGTCAAGGTGGGGAGTGGGCATCTCGATTCAACACCCAAGATGTTATAGCAAATCTTTGCTACATATTTAAGGCGTCGGGGAAACAAGAGAGCATGCGTCTCACAGCTGGGTCCTGCCTGGTCCGCCTGGTTCGGTTCAACCCACCAAGCATTCAACAAGTGGTGGAGAAGCTACCCTTTAAAGAAATCTTGCCTGGCTTGGTTAAGGGGACGCCAAAGGAGCAACAAATTAGCATAAACCTTTTGAATATGGCTATGTTTGGAAGCCATATGTTGGGAAACATGGGCAGGCATCTTCTCTCACTAGCAGAGGAGAAATCACTAGTTCCATCTATACTCTCTCATATCGAACATGGAACTGAAGGCTTGCGTGGAAAAGCCTTTGTATTTGTGGCTCTTCTCTGCAAAAATAACCGGAGATGGCTGCCCTTCTTTTGCACCACTAGGTTGCTATCGGCATTGGAGAGAATGGCCAAGGAGAAAGACGGTTATGTGCAGCAATGTATGGAGGCTTTTGTTCAGGTGCCCACATTACACAAACTATGTTTTTTTTCTGAATAGCTGAACTATTTTTAGGCTTTTAAATTTCAACTATGCTTAGGGTATTAAATTTCAGAAAATTTATATAGCACAACTTTTGAGTTTTACACATTTATCTGTCCAAATCTAATTGAATTTTGGGCAAGATTCCTAAATTTGCTTTATTTATTCACGTGTACCTTGGGAAACAGGTTAACCAAATTTTAATATTAGGAAGTTATCAATTTTGGAGTTTAAATTGATCAATCCTTTGTTTTCTGAGATCATTTCTGGAAATGCCAAAATAACCCGTTTGTTTAGAAGAGGGAAGATGGCAGCCGGAAAGACCTTGCCACTAGCTGCAGGAAGTGTGCATCTGTTCAGAGATATGTTTCTTCTAGGTTTCTAGGTTGAGAGAGAGAGAGAGAGAGAGAGAGAGAGAGAGAGAGAGTAGTAAGTAA
>NW_006500010.1:2164809-2198637 GCF_000471905.2 Amborella trichopoda
AGTTGAAAATGGTTTATCAGTCAAAGCATTGTATTCTGAAGTTAGCCCAGGCTTTCAGTAATAATTAAGCCATGGTTCTTAGCAGCAAAAAATCTTAAACTTGGGTGCAGGTGGTAGCAAGCATTGTGCCTGGGATACTGGAGAGTATAGCAACAGATATTCAGCAATCGATGGGTGGTAAGCGCCCTGGTATTTCTACACCCAGCCGAACTCAACCAAAAAACAGCATCCATTTATTCCCGGTCATTCACCTTCTCCTTGAAAGCTCTGTTTTCAAACATACAGTGATTAATAGCCAGATTTTGCAACAGCTGCTGATGTTCCTTAAGCTCTTGGAGTCCAGCTCTTTCCAGGTATTCCATTACTTCATCTTCATTGCATGGTTGTCATGATATGAGAGAGAGAGAGAGAGAGAGAGAGAGAGATTCAGATATCATTCATGATGTTTTCTTGTTATCAAACAGGGAAGGGATGATTTCCAAATCACCCTATTAAGAATTTTTGAATCGGTCACACAAGAGCCTTCTGTTGTCCTCGAGGGTCCAGACATTTTTATCAGCCAAGTTCTCCCCACCCTCACGATCCTATACAAGACCAACACAGATGGAGAAGGCAGGTTCCTCTGCCTAAAACTTCTATTTGATATCACTGTAATCTTCCTAAATGAAACCCCCAACTCTTCCAAAGACCAGAGAGAGAAAGACCTCAAGTCCATCTCACGCACTCACTTTCTCTCGCTATACCCAGCATTGCTAAACGACGAAGATCCAATTCCCGTCTATGCTCAAAAGCTCCTGGTTATGCTCCTCAACTCCAATTACATCCAAGTCTCAGATATTCTTCACCTTAACCTCATCTCTCAGTGCTTCGAGTTTCTTCTAAATGACCTCTCGGGAGCCAATGTGAACAACGTTAACCTCTGTCTAGTTTTAGCATCGTCCCCCGAAATAGAAGTCAAGACTCTCTCTCAGCTCAAAGTCGTGAGGAGAATTGGTGATCTACTATCTTTCGTGGCTGCCAAATACATGGAAGATTTCCTCGAACCAACACTTTCTCTCTCTAAAACCCTCATCCAGCGTGCCATAGGGTCCTGGAATATCAAGGACATATCTGATTTTGGGTCCTATGTTGGAGTTTTCTTGGAGCTGAGCCTAAACCAAGTGGAGAGAATTGCAGATTTGGCTTCTGAGTGCATTTCACTATTAGCAAAGGTGGCACCAAGGGAGGCGGCAACTGGTGTATTGACAAATATTCCCAAAATTACCCCTGTTCTGGATTCATATAGGCTTCAATATGAGGGGTCAGAACAAGCCCGAATGGTTTTGATGCGCATTCTACATGCCCTTGGTGTCTCTTGTCGAGAATACCGGAGTCAGGCCATGATTCTCTCTTTATCTTTGCCTGATATTGCAAGGATTGAAGCCATTATATCTGAGCTTAAAAACTCAAGCTTTTCAGCCATTGTGGATGCTGCTTTAGAAGTGGCTGCGGAGTTACAGAGGCTTCCCCGCTGTGCTTGAGTTGAACCCCGAAATCTCTCTCTGAAAGGCTTTCTCTTATCTACTGTATCTTCAGTGGTAGTTCATCAAGTAATGGGGCCCTAAAGAGGTGAGCAGTTATTACTCTGTATTCTCTGCAAGCTGGTTATAGATAAGGTAAAACTTCCTTGCGGAAATATGTTGAGCTTGGTAATCCCTGTATGCTTATATATATGTAAAATAATTGTCTTTCTCAGTCGATGAGAAATTGAACTGTTCTCAAGATTTGTGTATGTCATTCAATGTGCAATTAATCTCTCTGTATTCCTTCCACTTTTCTATAAATTTTGGGTAATTGTGTTATGTAAGAAGCAAAAATGTTATTGGTACGATAGTATCTTTGTTCTTCCAATGAAACTTGGTGGTGTTATTTTTGTGTTTACGATGATCTGTTCAGGGAAACTGCACAATTGAAACCGGTTTTGGCAAGAAATTTGAGTCTTCTATTTTTCTTGAATGCCAAAAGAATTTATGCTCCCGCAGGAGCATACTGTCTATTTACTCCCTCTGATAAAATCTTATTTGACAGTTTTTTTATGACTACAATTTAATGTAACCTCTTCAAGTCAATTGACTAACTCCAATAATTTTCTTCTTTTTTTTTTCTCGAACTACATTTGCTATGGGCTTAAGAATAATAATGTCTCAAAGATTTAATAGAAGGCGTCCAATTTTTTAAGTGTTAGAGGCCTCATCCAAATTTTTTATTTAGAGAATAATCATTTGTGAATATTATGGAGTTCCCAAATTTGAGATAAAAAAAATCTTCCAAAGTAGGTCTTATTTCCCCAAGGAAATAAGTACAGTATGCTTCTGCAGGAGCATAGTATACATGCTATTTCCATAAATTCATCAAGCAAGAAGTTTTAGATGTTTTCCTTTTTGAAAGAAAACTTCCCTCTACTTTGGTTTTCTATTTCATTTTGTTTGTCAAGCCTTCATTCTTTCAACTATTTTACTGACCTAGTTTTTGTACTTTCAAGTAATTAACAGAGAGATGTAAATATTATCATTTTTATTACTGCCAACCTAGAGAGAGAAACCAACAAATTTTGTCAACACTCTCACTAGAAACATACCACGATGCCAAGCTGGCCAACTCCCCTTTTATATTCATATAGATATTTCTCCATTTTTAGGGCACCATTCCCCTCTTCCACCTTTCAACCATAAAAACGAAATACTAGAAAAAATAAAAAAATACCTAAAAACAAAACAAAACACCCTCGACTTGTTAATTATCCCATGAGATCTTGCGCATCTTACTACATCCATCCTATCCTTATTTTTGGTAAATGGCTTTCCCTTTTTAGAGGACATTGTTCCCCCATTTTCAATTTCAAATTATAAAAAGGCAACATAAAATAAAAGAAAGTATCTACTCATTCATGACGAACCCCATTACTTTTTTTCGAGGCCCTGATGTTTTAGCTCTCATCTTAGTCATGGTTATCTTAGCTTCCATGTCCAGCCTATCTCATTCTTTGGCATCTGTTTCATTGCCAAATGTGAAATCTCCTCTATCGTCTCCTTTGGTTTCGGCACCATCACCGTATTCCCATCTAAATTTGGCACCGGTATAGTTCCTCCACTACTTCCATCTCCAGCAGGAGATGGCAACTCGCCGCCAAATGCACTTCCAACTATCTATTCCCTCTTCTCCTAGTACACCAAACCCAGATGAGCAAAACTTTGGGAATTCTTTGACACCGCCTTCAATGTCATCTGATGCATCGCTGGATTTCGCAGTTTGTTCTGCTAAATTCAAATGCCTTTGGATTGGAATTGCAATTGTAATGCACTGGCTGATACATGCTCATCTCTCCCTCTGTGCTATCTCTCTCTCTTTCTCTCATATGTAAAAGCATGGTAGCGTAGCATAAATACATGATTGGTATATGACAACTGATGAGTTCTATTGATTTAATTGGCATTTAAAGTTTGATTAGTTGCTCTAAGCTTTAGCATTTTTATTCTCTTTTTCTTATTTTCTCTTTCCCACATGTTTTTTGGGCCATTCCACATAAAGTGAACCAGAAAAAAGCTAACTTATTTTCTATCGTTTATTGAGGAGAAAACAAAAGTTAAATATGTATCTACAAGTGGATATTTGACAAGGGATTGTCTACAAAGAGACAATTTATCATTTATACATAGAGATCGTAATCATTCTTGTCCATTGAGTTTCAAAATGGTTGGTTGTAAAAATATCATTGAATAGACACAAAGTTGTAAAAAAAAAATTTCGGACTTATGATTCACTCCAAGCCATCCATTTTGACATCCGAGTGGTAATGATTGTAACCTCTATATGCAAAAGATAAATAATCTCTTTGTAAACAATCCCGATTGGAAAATAGTTGTCACATCTAGATTTCAAATTGATGTGTTAGAACTTAGAATTATATTAATGTTTTATTTTTAAAATTTATTAATTCATACTCATTTCATACCTAAAATTTTTGAATCCAAATCTATCTCTAAAATAGATTTTGAACCGAGGAATCATTTAAATAGATGAGTTGGCCGACTAGTAGAAACCTTATCCTTTATTTAGAGAGGGAATGGAGAGAGAGATTAATTATGTTCGCACATTAGAGGAAAGTTTATACATTAAATTAGATAGAGTCTCAGTAAAATGATGTCTAGAAATAAAGAATAAATAACTATTAAAGTATATAGTGGTCAAAAGAAAACCCCATCACCACTTACCCCCAAATTTACCTTAAAGCAAACTTAGTTGTAAACTTGTGACTACCCTAGTAACCCATCACATATTACCAAACTAAAGTTTATCAACGAGCAACAAGATTACGGCGACACAGTGAAGAGCCATTAGATGATTTCCCAGCTCCCTTCCATCTCATGAATTCAAACAAACCCAACTTAGTCTGCCTTAAACACCTGACCAGACCCTGATTCTCTTCATTGAGTATGTCTATAGAGAGAGAAAGTTGCCTAATAACTTCTCTCTTCTCTTCATTCCTCTCCATCAGCTCTTCCTTCTGTTGCCTGTTCTCCTCCCTTAGCCTCATCACTTCTTCCCTCAACATCAACATTTCTTCAGTCTCCACGTTAGCCATTTCTTCTTCAGCATCATCTATCTCGGACTCTTCTGACTCAAAAGACTCAGAGGGCTCAGTGTTCTTGATGTTTGTTGCCGGGAAGTCAAGTTTCTTCAGTTGGGTTTTTGTAGATGGAGCCTCAGACTCTTCTGAATCAAAAGACTCAGAGGGCTCAGTGGTCTTGATGCTTGTTGCCGAAAAGTTGAGTTTCTTCGGTTGGGTTTTTGTAGATAGAGAAGAGTTTGACAGCGGTGAGGGCTTTGTTGGGAAAGAAAGCTGTGGGGGGGACCGATACTTCCTAGAGTGAGAAAGTTCTAGGGGCGGTGGAGTTTTAGAGCACCCGGTTTCACATTTGAGCTGGTCATGACGTTCGGCAAGAGATCGGTAAGCACGGTAGAAGTCCTCGACCATGGCTATGAGTTCAGGCCTCTTTTTGTAGTACATCTCTGCTCGCTGGGCAAATGAGTCGGCATCTTCCTCTATAAGCTTTAGCATCGCCTTAGTCTTCTCATCCAATTCTATGTTGAAGAAATTTATGATGATTCAAGCATATAAATAATAATAGTATTATGGGAGAGAGAGAGAGAGAGAGAGAGAGAGAGAGAGAGATGCAATGATCTACCTCTGAAGTCTGAACAGGGGAGAACCCATAGAGATGTAGAGAAAGGAAATTGATGGTGTTAATGTATATCTTTTGAAGAAGAAAGATTGAAACTAACCCTAAATTACCAGCCATCTGGATGACATTCTTATCAGGTGCAACTCCAATCACTAAAATTTGAAAGACAGGGCACCATTGTTTGGTTTTCAAATGATCCAATGTCTATTTTAATGAGTGAGAATATGATCGGGTGATGAGAATTCAAGAGAAATTTATCAAAATACCCACAGGAGATAAACTATTTAACAAGTTTACTCTTCTGGACCATGTGTTATTTCATGAATATTTTGAAACTAAATCAAAAGATATGGGTAAAGTATTAAATTATTAATCTTTAATCGATAATTTGATAAATTTCTCAAATTTCAATCCTACACTCTTATGTATTGTTTACATATTTCCTGGAAATAAATTTCTTGTTTGATGTTTACCAAACACGGTATATTCAAATTGATGAAACGAATTTTCCAAGTATTCATTTTCAAGATTGAAATCGTTTTCAGAAAAAAAGAAGAAGCCATCAGAGCAAAAAAAAGTATATAAAGCTTATTCTATTATAAAAAGTCAGAAGCGTAGAGAACTTTTTAGTGAATATGGTAATAATAATGAGGACTTTTTAGTGAATATGGTAGTGATGGGGATTTTTATACTGACCAGAGAGAGTGGAATGGAGCCATTGAGAGTGTTTTGGGCTATTGTGGCTATCCCACCACCATGAGTAAGATGGCTTCCTCTGAGGCATCATCACTTAAATCACCTGCAAATCTGCAATCATCAACGCATATATCAGACAGATCATGAACTTAACTACTCTCTCTCCAAAAAAAAAAAAAAAAAAGAGGGCTTCATATGAATGAAACAAGTAATGGGAATATCACTAGCATGGTTAACCAAAGAGAAAGCTCTCTCTCTCTCTCTCTCTCTCTCGGATTGATGGGCATTAGTTTATGAAATTGACCTAATTTTTCAATTTCTTGTTTTGATTGTTACTATGATTTCGAAGCTTAAACTAATTTATGGCACTATTAAATCAATTGGGTTTTTCAACTAGTTTTCAAAAATACCCTATGTATATCATCTAATCAACCACAAAATTTTTAAAATTAAATGATGAATATTCTTTAAAAAAGATTTAGAATAATAGATCTAAAATTTTATGAAAGACATGAGATGTAGTCCTAACATACCCCATTCTTCATATTTTAATTCTATTATTTTCATCTAATTTGTGACATGATAAATGTACGGAATAACTATTCTAAAAACTCAAAACCTATTATGCAGAACAGCTATTTATAGCAAAGGTTTTAATATTTTGAAATTATTTCATGTAATGTGTGCCATAATAAAAATATAGGATACTTAACTATTCTAAGAACTCAAAACCTGTTATGGAGATCAACTATTTATAGCAATTTTTTTAATATTTTGAACCGTTAATATTCTTTGTATCTAAATTATTAATGCCAATTTAAAAAAAGAGAATTGAAATTTCAAGATACATAGGTAAGGCCGGAGTCCTACTTTTCTTTACACTTAAGATATAGAAAATATAGAATTTGGTTGAATTTAGAGATAGAGATAAATTTATTGAATAAGCTGAGAGATAGAAATTGAGAATAGAATATGAAGAGAGCTATCATCAACGAAATCTATTTCCTATCTTTTGGGTTTGAATGTTATCTATTTCCTCTCTCTCTCTCTCTTCCACTTCCTCTCTCTCTCTCAATCTCTCTCTTCCACGTCCTCTCACTCTCTCTCAATCTCTCTCCTCCTCTTCCTCTCTTTCTCTCTCTAAACGACCCAAAACCCAATTTTTGTTTTCAGCAATCACCAAAAATAAACCACCCTTTTGCCCTAAACCTCTCTAAGCTTTAGGATCTGAAATTTTTAACAGAATATGCAGGGATCTATGTTCATGGAAGCTAAAATCAACAACAAAATAGAAAAGTAGAAGTGAAAAAGAACAAAAAGAGAAGTTCACAAAAGAACAAAAAGGAGCTTCGGCCCTTAGCTCTGAATAATGATTAATCATACCTTTCCAATAAACTTTCAAACTTTCAACACAAAAAAGAGGAACAAAAATAATAAAAAATTTCCAGTGAACTATAATCCCCAACATTACAATCAGCAGGTGAGATCATTGTACCACTAAAAACAGAGGTATAGCAAAAAAAATGAAGATTTTTTTCTCCTAGACCTAGAAAGATAGAGACTTTCAAGAGAGAAAACCAGGAAAAATAAAAACTTTTAGAGAGAGACCAGGAAAAATAAAAAAATTTAGAGAGGGAGATACCTGCTTTGGAATTAGAAGTCGAGACCAAAGCCCAAGCATAGAGAGAAAGACTGAACAAGTAGCCGTTTTATACGGGCTTCTTGAATTCACATAAGTATAGATTCGTGAAATTCGAATTTTCCGCCTTGATGCTGGCAATGAACCAATAACTAGTCGCCACGTTGTCAGAGGAGATGGGATGTATACGGACAAATAGGGAAAAATATTTGCAAATAATTTATTTTAAGAAGAATGAGGCCTAAATTAAGGGGAACCAAAAATCCAGTTTGGATTGGCGTTAAAACATAGTAAAAAAAAAAAAAAATTTCCTTTGTTGTGCTTGGCTAGGCACTTTGAATTGAAAACCCTTGGGTCCGGTGAACCAAAAATCCACTTTGAAATGGCGATAAAAAAACATAGTAAAAAGATAAAAATAGAAAAAAAAAAATACAAATTTGATCTAGCTAGTACAAATCATCATATGGATCCTTGATAGACACACCCAATTCCAAAACTGAATTGGGTGAGTCTAATAGCAACCGGACCGATCCAAGTTCTGACAATGAACTAGGTGCTTTCGATCTGGACTGTGATTCCCGATCTAGACCACTGGTTTTTAAATCTTTCCTTTCAATAATATATTACAAGTACTATGGGTGGTACATGAACTATTACTAGCCATCTCAATTGAGATTGACCGTCCGATTGTTGACAGAAATTGTTTAGACCGACGACTGAGATCAACTTTGGTACCACCCAAAGTATCATCATCTCCTCAAATAGATGCACAATTAATCCCAACCATCCATACTTTTTCGTTTAGGGGTAGTTTAGTGGGGAGGGGATCTCCTACCTATGGTATAAATAGAACTCTAGATGTTATATTGAAGTGCTTCACCACCTTAGGCACCTAGCGTTAAGCCTATTCCTAAAAATTTGTCCATACTTGAGCACGAAAACTTAAGGGTACAGTATAGACGACATGACACTCGTGCTATGCATGGGGTATGCTTAATATTGGACGTATTTGAAGCAAGGTTATCAGGATCGAACTGGCCATCGAGCAGCAAGGGATTGATCTTATCAAAATTGTTCCAACCACTGGTCGAACTGATTGGACTGGATTTAAGAAGAGAAGAAAGGAGAAGAAAGAAAAATAGATATCGTATGTTAAAACTATAGGAAAAATAATAGATATTCCACCCCCTAATATAATATGGGATTGTATACAATGAGACCATTTACCTTCAATACAAGGTCGACAAAATTACTTATAGCCATCCGATGTGAAATTTGATAGCTTGGATGTATCACAACATTCGAGAAAATTAGCTTGGTCAATGAAAATAATTGCAGACACCCAATTTCACATCCAATGATCAAGATTAATGTGAACACCTTGTACCAAAGAGAAATGGTCTGATTTTATACTTACCCATATAATATTTACTCTTTTTGTTTTTTACCAAGATTCCCTCATTTTAACCCATGTTTCCCATTTTTTCTCTCTAAGCTGGACCAGCAAAACTTAAATATGAAAGCCGGTCTGGCACAAAATGTGCAAGACCGACATAAATTCAATATAAGCCAGTTTGGCACAAAACGTGCAAGACTGACATAAATTCAATATAATCCGGTCTAGCGCATTTTGTAGTGCATCGACAAAATGCTCTATTTTTTGTCAAAAGTCGATCCAACACATTTTGTGCCACCAAACTGGCACATATTGGGTGTCACAATTTGGAAATGTGGGTTAAAACCAAGTACCTAGAAAGTGTAACACTAAGGGTATCTATAATTTTTCCAAAAATATAAAATAAATAAAAAAATTACCCAACACCATTTAGCTGGTCTAACTGGTTACATCGCTTAGTCTCACTAGTCAAATACTGATTGTGACTGGGTTTCAATTATATTTAATTTTTAGGTGAAATTGCATAACCCCAAATATAACTATTCATTCACCCCCCACCTAAGCTTCCCTAATTTTCTCAAAAACTATGTTTCCTAGCAAATACCCTCAATACAAAAAGTGAATTTTTTTTTGATGAAGATACCCTTCCTGTATTTTTAAAAGTCATTTTTAGGTCCAATAAAATGAAATTATCGGATCGAATTTGTAAAACACCTGAATGCCCTTCCAATAGAAAAAATCCTCGGACCGCAATAAACGAATGCCGGACTAGCCTCCCTTACCACCGGACTGCCCCTCAGAATGCCGGACGGGGCAGTTCCAGTGACATAAACGCCAGACTACACCTTAAACATACCAGACTGACCTCCCAAAATGTCAGACTAACCCTCAAAATGCCAAACTAGGGGGTATTTTCTTCGAGAGAGCGAGAGTAAAAATAGATTCGTGGGTAAGGGAGGGGTAGTATTATCTTAGATTTCTATTTTTTTTAGGTGGGTAAGGGAGGGGTAGTATTATCTTAGATTCCTATTTTTTTTAGGTGGGTAAGGGAGGGGTAGTATTATCTTAGATTTCTATTTTTTTTAGGTGGGTTTTAAAAGAAAGTAGTGAGGAAAGTTTAGGTGGAGGTAAGTTGAATGAATAGTTGATTTTGGAAGGATTTATGTAATTTTTCCTAATTTTTATCTAGGAATAGATCGGCCAAAGTTAATGGTCCCACTGGTCAAACCATTGATTTGGTCCTATCTTGATAACTATTATTAGAAGGGGAAATATGTCTCATTCAGGCAAAAGGCCCAAGGATAACACTGCACTATTTAACTTGCATGAGTTTCGTTTTATATCGGATAAACCCAGGGAGTAAAAATACAATACCACAAAAAATTGGAGCTTCTCTTGAGGATCTGACACTTTTGTTTTATTCCATTTAAATCCATAAAAAATTAGGTTACCTTCGGCATAATGCCTTTGGCCTATATTTATTGAAGACTGAAAATTCCAAAAAAAAAAATTCAAATTTCACGAAATTATTTCAAATAAAATACCAAGAATTATTAGAGCTTCAGCCTTGACGGCTTGGATTTTCAAATTTCAAAATTTAAAATACCAAGAATTATTGGAGCTTCAGCTTCCGCTCCAATGCCCGTTGCCTATTTATTTATTAATTGCAAAACGATCAATGAATCCCATTCATGCATCGCCGATAAGAGCCTCTAAACCTGAATTAGGGTAGAATATACACGTCAAAGAGTATTTAGTGGGTGCAATGATCCAAGGGCAATCCGGATCTGGAACCTAACTAGCCCCCATCCCATTGATCCCCCAATTTTTTTTTTTTACCAACTATTCATCGGTTTGGCTGATCTAAATTGCTGATTCGGATAAGTATAGTGAGTGGTTGATCAATAACCCAATATTATGAGACCATTGGCTATTATTACAAAGCGGTCGCAATTACTCTTTGCTAGTGATTTAAAAAATGCCAGGTCGGCATGGAAATGGAGTGTCCCGGTCCGACTAAGGAATCAGTCACCCCATTCTGGTTTTGTGTATGTATAGGAAATGGCCGAGTCCAGAAGGGAACCGGCGGTTTGCACAGTAAAACAGCAATTCAGACTGTCAGTGACCGATCCAGAATAGTTTTTGGCCAGTTCACCGTTTTATCACATATTTTTTCGCCGGTTCACTATTTTTTTTGCATAGTAGAATGGCGATTTGAACCGTCGATTCACCAATCCAGACCGGTTTTTTGGGTGCCCGATCTAGGTCACCGATCCGTTTTTTAAATCATTGCTCCTAGTCATTAGATGTCAAATTGGATCATTTGTAATATGCCATAAGGTTCGAGATTTTTTCTTTTTTTTGAAATTCGAGTATTATCAATGACACACTTACAACCACCCGATTTAAAAATCGACGGACAAGAGTAATTGTGACATTCTTGTACTAAAAGTAAATGATCACGATGAATACCTTTCCAATTTTAAAACACTCATTCAACCAAAGCACTCTACACGAAAATAACTGTAAATCAGAGATTAAGCTTCATGAGATTTGATTTTGGTTTATACTTGAGCTTGAATTTTGTACTTAGTTAACTCCTAAAAAAGCAAAGGAACGTCACTTAACTATTAGTTAAATTACAATGTTGCCACTGTATTAAGTTGTTTTTTTGTTATTTACTAATGTAGTATTTATGTTTAGCATTATTCTTGTGGTTTCATTTTATGCTCCCAATAAATTTATGATATGTTTTATGTTGTGACGATAGAGTAAGCATTGTTATTGGATTTATTTATTACTCTAGTGACACCACGTACGTCCCCAAAATTATTGTTCAATAGCATTAATGCATCTATACAATAATTATAAGGGCAATTTTCTTATATGCCCCTAATTTTTCATGGTAGACCCTCTTTCCATTTTTCTTTCAAGCAGCATAAGAAAATCTTTAAGGATTTAACTGTACCCCCTCATCTCTTATTGTCATCTTTTATTGACTTTTTTACCACAAAAATTAGCTCCAACAAATCTTTTTATACTATTTTAACTCAAAAAAAATTTAATGGGTGAAAAGAGAAAAAGATGGTTAAAAAGTTTTTGGGTTGAAATGGTATAAAAAGATTTGTTATAAGCTAATTTTTATAGTCAAAATTCAATAAAAGAGGGAGATAAGAGATGATAGGATATAGTGAAATCTTTAAAGATTTCTTAATGCCTGCTTGAAAGAAAAACAGAACGAAAATCTACCATGAAATAATATGAGGATATAGGGGTCTATATGAAATTTTCTCTAATTATAAATCATAATCTTATAATATGTCATATTTACATATCCGGTTTTTTAAACTTCATTTTTTTAGCCAAATCTGAAATATTCACTATTCTATAACTTCATTTTTGACGATCCATATTTTTTACCCAATTTTTTCTCCGACTTTTTAAAATAAAACGAATTTATTACTAATATCTTGATTCACCATCTCTGACTTGCTAACTTTGGTCTAAACCTTAATTTAGTTGCAATCCCATAAACATTGCAATCCCATAAACATCTCCTGGTCTAGGTGTAGACCCCATTATTTTATCTCCTAGTCTAGGTGTAGACCCCATCATTTTTTCTCCTAGTCTTGGTGTAGACCGCACTATTTTATCTCCTAGTCTAGATGTAGACCCCATTATTTTCAAAAGAGCTTTGAATATTTAAAGAACACCTTGAAACTAGGAGTATTCAAAATTACTTTTAAGCAAGGTTTAAAAAATCGGTGACTCGATTCGGAATCGGTCGATCCGGATTGAGAATAGCCCAAGACACTTCGGATTAGGCCAAAAAATAGGATTTGCTAATTTTCTGTGGAATCGCCGAATCCGATCACGGAGTCCGATTGATTCTTCACCGAGTCAAGCGAAAAAAAAAAAAGGATGATCAATTTTTTCTTGAATTATTGTTTAAAAAATTGAAACAAAAATTACCGATTCCATCGATTCTTTCGATTCGATCCACCAATTCCCTTGATCCGACACATGCATGGGTGTGACCGATTCAAGTCACCTATCCATTTTTTTAAACCTTGCTTCTAAGAGTATTGATTTTATGAAGAAATTGTAACATTGTCATATTTGTCATACTTTTGGAAAAGATTTCCAAGAGTTCACCAAAATTTGTTTTGGGATACCACATGTAATACATATCAACCATTTGTCAGTACACTCAAGGCCAAGTTCAAACGAGTTTTGGGGGCCATTGGAACCATGGAAAAATATTACCAGAAAAAAGTCTATTTTTTTAAAATGTATTTCTTGAAAAAACTATTTCTTATAAAATAAATTTCTTTTGTTTGGATGGTATATGGATGTATAACATTTTCATGGCTGTTCTTTGTTCTTTTTACTTTTTTCGTTAAATGTTTGATTGCATATCATTTGTCTCCAAAAAATTTGAGATAATTTCTCTTTAAATATTTCAAGTAGTTTCTCTTTCAAAATTGATATAGTTTCTCTTTTAAGATATTCTCCATTTAAAACTTAAAAGTTTTGAGAAAGTTTCTCTATAAAAATTTAGCATCAGTGTATCAAAAAGCGCTAGGCGGCTTGGGGGTCTAGGCCACCCAGCACTTAGGCGGGCGCCCAAAACCTGAGCGGTTGCCAGTTGAAATTTGAAAAAAAGTAAAAACCATACTAAATTATTACCAATATAATATATATCATATTCCAAGTTGAAAAAAATACATATATAGACGTTGAGAAGAGAATTTTGATAATTCATATTGTTAAAATAGTAAACTGTAAAACCATACAAGTGTAGGTAAGATATAAAAGTCAACACTCAACACAACATAAATTTAGAAAATATACAGTATAATAATAGTCAACACTCATGACTCGACACAACAGTCAACACTCAGCACCAAGAGGCAAGAGTCTTCAGTCGTCGTCATCATCATCATCATCAGAAGGAATATTAATATGCCAAGCCTCATCATACGCATCAGAGTCGAGGTCATCATCATCAGAGTCATCTCCATCTTCAATATAACGCTCGTCCTCCTCTGTTTCTTCTAAATCTTCCTCTCCCTCCTCTTCTTCTACCTTCATCTTACTAGTTTATGCAGATGAGGCCCAAGAAGTCTTGGCTGCTCTACCATTTTCTTTGTGCTTTTTTGAAATCAAATATTATATAATTTCCTCTTTGGTAGCCTCAGGAACTTTTTTACAATGAGCAACATCCCCATTAATAACGGCAAGGTGTTTTTTAAACCGGTAAATGCCCACATTAATATCACTTCCACAATAATTACATTTAATACGATTTTTATCACTTGGATTCAGGTTATAACCATATTTCTAACCCGGATCACCACTTCATCTAGAACCTGGAGAAGATACTTCCATAAAACAAAGCTTCTTTTCATCATTTTCTGGTTCTTCCAAATTCAGAAGATATCTAATCTCATCCGAATTGCTTCAGAAACCTTTGTACAAAAAGCAACATTATCTCTAGCACCAGCAATGTGTTTTTTGAATCAGCTAATACCCCATTGGTATCTTTTTCACAAAAATTACACCTTATACAATTTTTATCGTTTGGTTTTGGGTTGTACCCTTACTTCCAACCCGAAACATTTTTTCTAGGAGTAGCAGAAATAGATCTCTGGCAAGGATTTTTTTTCTTGTTTTTGTTTTACATAACTTATAAATTGCTTAATCTCATCTCTGATAGCTTAAGAACATTTTTACAAGGGGCAACATCCCCCTTAATACCGACAAGATATTTCTGAAACTGGTTTATGCCTCCTTTTGTATCTTTTTCACATCGGGTTGTATCCATATTTCCAACTTGGATCTCCACTTTGACTAACTCCTGGAAAAGACATCTTAAAATAAAACAAGCAATCTAAAAGTTACACTTACTTTGGTTGCTCGAACTCCAAACTGTAAGAACACTTCGATGATTGATCCAATGAAATGTATTTTTTTGAGGTTTCTAAACTTTTATATCTTGAAAAAAAAATGAAAAAAAAAAAAAAAAACTTTTCCACCTCTAGGCGGGGCGCAAGCCATGGGCCATTTCTGTACCGCCTAGGGACCACCGCCCAATTTGGCCGCCTAGGCCAGGGCGATGCCCCCAGGCCTTCTCGACCGCCTAAATGCTAGGCGGTCGGCGTTTTTGAACAATGTTTAACATACTTTTTATGTCTAAAAATTGATATAGTTTCTCTCTAAATTTTTAATACTCTCTCTCACTCTAAAAATTTTGAGATAGTTTCTCTTTCTAAAACTTTTTAGGTAGTTCCTCTCTTAAATTTGATATAATTTTTATCTCTAAAATTGTAAGATACTCTCTCTAAAACTTAAAATTTAAGATAGTTTCCTTCTCTAAAAATTTAAAGATAGTTTCTCTCTTTAAAAAATTTGAGATATTTTCTCTCAAAATTTTCAAGTACTTGCTTACTCTAAACTTAAAACATTGAGATAGTTTTGCTCTCTAAAATTTTAAGATACTTTCCCTCTCTAAAATTTAGCATTTGAGGTAGTTTATCTCTCTTAAATTTGATATAATTTCTCTCTCAAAAAATTTAAGATACTTTATCTCTGTAAAGTTTAAAATTTGAGATATAGTTTCTCTTTAAAAAAATTCCGTTATTTTCTCTATCTAAAAGTTAAATTTTGATATTATCTCTAAAATTTTTGAGATTGTGTCTCTCTTTAAAAATTTTGAGGTAGTTTCTCTCTCTAAAGTTTTTCAAGTACTTTGGTTCTCTAAAATTTAAAATTTGAGATAGTTTCTCTTCCTAAAAATTTTCAAAGCACTTTTTCTCTCTAAAGCTTAAAATTGGAGAAGGTTTCTCTTTGATATCATTTCTCTCTAAAACTTAAAATTTGAGAATCTCTCTTTAGAAAATTTGAGATAGTTTCTCTCTAAATAATTTCAAATACCATGTCTCCAAAAGGTAAAATTTAAAATAGTTTCTCTATCTAAGATTTAAAATATGAGATAATTTCACGCTAAAAATTTTCAAGTACTCTATAAAACTTAAAATTTGAAATAATTTCTCTCCATGAATTTTCAGGTACTTTCTCTTTATATAACTTAAAATTTGATATAATTTCTCTCTAAAAATGTTGAGATAATTTCTTACTAAAACTTAAAATTTAATATAGTTTCTATAAAAAATTTCAAATACTCTCTTTAAAATTTAAAATTTAAAATAGTTTCTCTCTACAAATTTTGAGATAATTTCTCTCAAACTTTTTTAGGTACTCACTAAAATTTGATGAAGCTGTCTCTCTAAATTTTAAATTATTTTCTCTATCTAAAACGTCAAATTTGAATCAAGAATTTTGAGATAGTCTCCCTCTAAACTTTCTTTGGTAGTTTCTCTATCTAAAAGTTAAAAAAACTATGTAAAATTCCAAATTTGAGATAGTTTCTCTCTCGAATTTTAATTTGTAGGGGTGTTTTGACAAAACTAATTATATCTTATAAAGTTAGCTTCTCCGTAAGAAAACAAGCTGGAAGACAAATTATAAGGGAAAAGACAAGAATACATATTTCTTTAGTTTTGGCTTGAAATAAGGAAAATAATTTATAACGAATACTTTCATGTCCCAAAATTTCGGGATGTATTTCCAGGTATTCAAACGGCCCATAGATCTTTCTCTTCTCCGATTTTAAGCAAAAAGCCATTTACCAACCAAGTATATGTACTAGTTACTTACCCACAATGGAGCCTCACTATGGGGAAGTCTCAAGACTTGAGCTTAAAATTTTAAACAAAACCTAAATTCATGATGTAGAATGGATGGACTCCTCAACACGCTCAACTTCCAAACAGGGGACTTGAGTGAATGAAGGCAGAGACTGACAAGCAAGAAAAGCCTGCATATTGTGTAACAAATGGCTAAAAAAAGACAACCAGTGGTGTTTCAGGAACAACAAAGGAAAAACTAATTTTAACAAAATAAACAAAGCATCAGGCAATAATATGAAAAAACCCCTTGGGGTCCTCAAAGCATCCAATCCAATTTATTTCTTCTTTAGCCCTTCTTCTCCACTATCTTCTCAATCGTATCTGCAGCTTCCTGCACTTTGGTGATGTTTTCAGAGCTTTCTTCTTCAATACTGATCCCAAATTCCTCTTCCAATCCCATCACAATCTCCACCTGAATTCAAAGGGTTTACGAATACATAAAAGATCCACTGACTGATAAAATAAGAAACAATGAATTAGAAGTTGAGATTCGGCTTTGGGCTTAATTGTTTGAGGTGTTGATCATTGCAATGCTACACCCTAAATTCGTATCCTACCATAGACCACCCCAGAAAGGAAAAAACGAAAGAGTTTGGATAGAAGCTCCGATGCTTACAATATATATACACACACACACGACATTTACATATATTTTCATCAACGCGGACCAAAAAACTTTTTTTTTTTGAAAGATTACGGGGATAAAAAGACTTTCAAATGAATTTTGATGTACCAAATCTTACAAATGAAAATAATAATAATCATAATAATAATAATAATAATAATAATAATAATAATAATAATAATGATAATATTAATAATAATAAATCAAATACCATAAATTAGCCATAACCCATTAAACTTGACAAAATGATCGAAATCGGTGATGTATGATAACATCCTATTCTATGTTTTTTTTTTTTTCTTTCATTCTTTTCTCTCTCGTTTTAAGAATAATTTCATGTTCTGCAAATTTTATTATTTTTTTGGTTGTTATCTACATGATTTGAAGCTTAAAAGACATTTTTGCAATAGGACCACAAAGTCGAAGGGAGATAGAACCCAGATTCCTAGTGTCAAAGATTTAGCCTGCCAAACTAGGCTAGCCAAAAAATCAAACTGTACCTCTTAAGTTAAGATACACTTTGCAGAGGTCTAGAAAGGTCCCAACACCATTAGGTTCTTCCAATTCATACGCAATTCGAGTGGAAGGAAAGTTGGTAAGGCAGTTTTTCCAATTGGAAATATTACCATTTACCTTTCGATTATTATGTAGCCGACCTCAATTAATTGGAAAAAGGATATGATGATGAAGATGACCTTTGGGTTATCATGTGCCAAATGTTTCTTCGCTTGAGTTTCACTTTTCTGTGCAAATTCGAGTCAGTGGGAGCACATTTCTATGGATTTTGTCTCTAGCTTGCCTAGAACAAATTCAGGACATGATAGCATTTGGGTCATTGTGGGCCGACCGACCAAAGCTACCCACTTTCTACCGATTCGTACGACGTACATTTTGGATCGACAGGTCCAGTTGTACATTAAGGAAATAGTGCTGTTGCATGGAGTTTCGGTCAATATTGTATCGGACAGGGATACGCGGTTTACTTCTAAATTTGGGCTAGGCTACAGTCAGCCATAGGGATGAGACTCACCTTTAGCACTGCCTTGCATCCCCAAACTGATGGACAATCGAAGAGGACCATCCAAACCTTGGAAGATATGCTGAGGGCCTGTGTCTTTGACTTTACAGGAAGCTGGGATGATCATTTACCCCTAATTGAGTTTGTTTATAATAATAGCTTACAAGCCAGTATTCAGATGGCACCATATGAAGCCCTGTATAGAAGGAAATGCAGGTCACCCATCTGTTGGGACGATGTTGGTGAAAGAAAGCTTTCGGAGCCAGAAATTGTCCAGGTAATCATAGATAAGATAGCATTAATTCGAGAAAGGCTCAGGACAGCTCAGAGTCGGCAAAAGAGTTATGCCGATAACCGACGGAGAGATCTTGAATTTGGGGAAGGTGATCAAGTTTTCCTAAAGATCTCACCAATAAAAGGCATTATGAGATTCGGCAAGAAAGAAAAGCTGAGCCTACGTTACATCGGACCATTTGAAATCTTGGAAAGAATCGGAGATGTCGCTTATAGACTTACCTTACCACCCGAATTGGCAAACATCCATAATGTCTTCCGTATCGTCACTATGAAAATATCAGCCAAATCCATCTCATATCTTGAAATATGAACCTTTACCGATTAGGAAGGACATCCTTCATTGAGCAGCCAATTTTGATACTAGATAGAAAGGTACAAGTGTTGTGCAACAAGGAAATTCTTTTGGTCTGTATATTATGGCAGTACCATTTAAGAGAGGAATGATGATATCAAAGAAAAATATCATTATCTTTTTCAGTAATCAGGTACACAAATTTAGATGACTAAATTTCTTTAAGGGAAGAAGAATGTAACAATCCTAAACTTTCAAAAAAAAAAAAACTTTTAATAAGTGATGGTCCATATAAGTATGATGGTCCTTAGGGACCATCACTACTTTTGATTAACCTTTCCTTTCATTACCACGTCCTTTAGTCGATATGGGCTTTAAAAGCTCAGGTGTAATATAATTGTTACACCTCATGTATGAAGTGTAACTTAATAAAATAATATAATAAAATATCTTAAGAATTTAAATAGGAGAGACAAGGACTCCCACCCAAGAAAATTTTCGAGATCTTTCTCTCTCTAGTTGAAACGCAGTGAGCTCTTTCTTTCTAACCGAATTTTTATCGGAAGCTCCTTCTCAAATATTTTAGGTAAGTGACTTCATTATCTTGAAAAATGATCCGTTCTTTTTAAAAATGAAATGAAACAATTACTTCCGTTTATTATCATGAATTTTAAGCGCGATAAATTTTATGCGCAAGCTACCTCATTATTTTGAAAAATAATCTTTTCAATAAAATTGTGATATTTTATCTATGTTAGAAATCTTAAATGCTGTAAATTCTTAGAAAAATAAATTTATTTATTTTTTTTGTCTATTGTTGGAAAATTTTAGATACTGTAAAATTATTAAAAATAAATGTGATATTTCTGCTTTTAGTAAAATTGTGAGATTTCTTTCTACTGTTTTGAATATTTAGACATTATAAATTTCATATGCAAATGACTGCCTTATTATTTGAAAACTGATATTTTTACAATTAATTATAGGATTGTCTGTGAAATGTTTATTTGCGAATTGACATCCCATAAATTGTGATAATTCCGTATTCTTGAATTTCTATAAGAGTTTTTCTATACATATTAGATTGGCAATTATGCTAAAATGTCTTTACGAACTACTACCTTTCTAAATTTGAGCCCAAAATATTTGACTGGTTACTTTTGAAATATTATTGAAAGTGACTGTTATTAATGGTTTCAGTGAAATTCATATTAATAATTTCAGTGATATGTTGAGTACATGATATTGCTGTTTTCGAATGTTTAAAGATATGTAAAAATACTTTAAGTATGCAAGTGGACTCATCCAGTTCGCCGGTGAGGTATAAGTGGACCTATCCGGTACGCCGGTTGAGATTAAGTGGACTCATCCGGTACGCCGGTAAGGTATAAATGGACCTGTAGGGATTAAGTGGACCCATCAGAACGCTGATGGGGTATATATGTGACTTTCTTGGGACGTCAGTAGGGTAATTTATAAAATCCCTTGAATTATGCACTGCCGTTAAAATGTTATATGCATTTCAATTATTCGGATTATACTTAATTATGCATTCTTGAAAGTTAAACTGTTAATGCATTTCTGTTAATAGATCTCTTTTTTTTAAATATTGATATCTTTCAATCATGATTATTTTTAGAATTATGATGATTACTTACTGAGTAGCCAAACTCATCAAACTATAGTAAACATTTTTTTCAAGATAACTGCGATTTCATTTTGAGTGCTCGTCAAAATCAACTTTGAAAGATATTATAGTTGTGCTTAAACTTTCTTTTGTTACTTTGTAAGAATTCGCCTCTGTAAATTTGTCTTATCAAGAGATGTATATATGTTTTGACCGTCACATCTCAAGAATATCAGTATTATAAATTCTTAGCGCAAGACATGACAACTTCAAAAATCCCTCGAAATAGGTTGTTGTGGTGTTGAAAAAATATATAATTGATCATCTCGAAGATATAAATATGATAAAAAGAAAAAAAATTAAGTCGTAAAAATAATATATCTTGCAACATATTATCTGGATCATCTATTTATAAGATTCTCATGTTGTTTACATATCTTATGGGTTTGAACGATTTTTTAGAATTTAAAATATTATAATTAGATATAAAAATAGATTTTCACACAACCCTAAGAGCTTTTTATGCCACAATTGAATCTTGTAACTCAGTTTGGAGGTGCTCCTTTGCTTAAGGTTGCAACCTTATGCAAACAGGGTATCAACCTTATGCAAACCCCACCCTTTTTAATATAATATTTTAAAAAGATTTCCATAAATTCACCTAAATTTGTTTTGGGATACCTAAATTTGTTTTGGGATACCTTCATATGCACGATATACCAACCATTTGCCAGTCCACTCAAGGTCATGTTCAAACGAGTAATGGATTTTTCTCTTCTCCAATTTTAAGAAAAAACCATTTACCAACCAAGCTTATACTATTTAGTATTTATAACCCCTGATGGAGCCTCACTATGGGGAATTTCAATGGTCTCAAAACTTCAGCTCTAAATTTTAAACAAAACCTAATTCATGATATAGAATGGATGGTCGCCGACTTAGTGAGTCAGATCACCAACTTCGGGGAATCGGATCACCTTCATGAGTCAGATCATCACTCATGAACACGCCTAACTTTAACCAGGGACTTTGAACGAATGAAGGCAGAGAATGACAAGCAAGAAAAGCCTACATATGGTGTAACAATGGCTGAAAAATATAACCAGTGTTTCAGGAACAACAAATGAAAAACCAACTTCAACAAAATAAACAAAGCATCAGGCAATAATATGGAAAAAACCCCTTCGGCTCCATAAACAGTCAACAAGAAAAGGAAAGAAAAGAGACCTCAAAGCAATCAATTCAACTTATTTCTTCTTTAGCCCGACTTCTTTTCCACGAGCTTCTCAATCATATCTGCAGCTTCCTGCACTGTGGTGATGCTTTGAGAGCTTTCTTCTTCAACACTGATCCCAAATTCCTCTTCCAATCCCATCACGATCTCCACCTGAATTCAAATGTTTTACTATTACATAAAAGATCCACTGACTGATAAAATAAGAAACGATGCATTAGAAGTTGAGATTCAGCTTTGGGCTTAATTGTTTTGAGGTGTAGACCATCGCAACACTACACCCGAGATTCATACCCCACCACTCGACCACCCCAAAAAAAATAAAAAAATAAAGAGTTAGAAAGAAGCTCCAATCTTTACAATAAAAAATTGACACGCATACATTGAATAAATACACACATAATATATTAAAACATACATGCAAGTACACATTAATTCCCAAGTAAGAACATGCTTTCATGTATCCACATGCATGTATGAACACACACGTATGAAAACACGCAAGTTCACTAAGCCCCATTCAAAAGTCCATTTTTTGAGTCATGGGAATAAAATTCCGTAGTTGCAACTGAATAGGAGGTGTGCCACCTTGGCACGCGCTATTCAAGAGCTAGGAATGTAACCATGCTATTTGGCAAATCACCACCCATAGAGAGGCTTTTCCAATAGGTGTTGGCAAAAACTAGGGTATTGTTACAGGTCTATGAGCATTGAAGTGTGCCTAAATTCATGACTGTTCATAAAAGCAGGTAAACATAAGGCTCTAACATGACTAGCAAGATGCCCAAACGGGGCCTAAATCTAGCTTATAGAGCACTCAATTACACTTGATAGTGCAAAACAATGTATAACAAAAAGAAAGGAGAGTAGCAAAGAAACAGTATATATACCGTGTCGAGGGAATCGGCACCGAGAGAAGCAAACTTCGACTCTGGCGAGACAGGAGTATCATCGGATAGGGCTAGTTGTTTTTTCACGATTTCACACACCTTTTGTACTGTTTCTGGCTTGGCCTGTCCACGTGATTAGGAAGCCTTGGTCTCATTAGACAAGCAAGATCACAACCAAGACACCATAAATGACAATTATGAAAACACAAAATTAAGAGAAGGATTAGTATATTATAGTCCGATCGACTAGGGTATTCCAAAGGGTATCCTATTGTACAATAGTCCAATGGACTACAGTACTCCAAAGGGGCATCCTCAGTACGTTCTTGGTGACAACTTCGGATTAACCATGGTGAGGCCCACCTAGCATGCATCCAGGTACAGTTAATATCCACCATCATTTGATGAAAACAATAGTGATTGGCACTTTGGAGCACTGCAAATCATATACCATTGGATTATAGCGTACTTCCCCTTGATGGAGAAGCATGGGTTAATAGAAGCACATATGATTTAAATATGAAAGAATAAAGATTTGACAAAAATGATGGAGAACATACAGCGCAATGAACTCGGAATCTCTGGGGAGAGGCACGGAGGGACTGAAATGTACTCCCACGAGCGCACAGTGAGAAAGGTTTCAGAGAAGATTGCCTGCCAGTTGCCTGTTAAAAAGTTCCAAGGAAGCATACATTTTAATGATCCTGGATTCAAAAAAAGGCCCTCAATGTATGTGTACACGTGTGTCTCCGGCACATAACCCTATGGCGCATGCACATACGCATGCGCACGCACATACAAACATGCACATGCACAATTCAAAGTAGTTCAAATTGAGTATAAGCATATAAGCAGAAAGAAATGGTTTTGCTTGTATACCATGTCTCAACAGTCAACATAAAGGTTCATAAAAAGTACAAATCTATGGAATCAAGAGAAAATCAATGCAGTGGACAAAACATAAGAATGTGTAAGGCTTCTCCTAAATTGACAAGAAAATAAGACTTGATTGATAACATAAGCAGAGTGCTCACGACACACAGCGCCATGGGCAGTCCTCTAACTAACAAGTTCATAAGAAGTCGTGGGTGATGACCACCAATGGTCTAGTTAGGAAAAAAGGGTTTTCCAAAACTGCTACAAAGAAGACCAATATTTTCAGTAGTACTGCAACAATCCAGTCCTTTTAATAGGTCATAATCAAGCTAATAAACACCAGGACAATAATTTTATTTGCACATGTCAAAAAGCTATGAAGTTAGTATCTAGTGTTATGATCCATGAGGCCACTTCATGTCAAACAATTTTCCCAGGTATATGTTCTCCCTGAACCCTAATCTCTGAAATTCATAACAATATCTTGACATCTCATTCATTCCTTAAGAAACACAGAATCACTAGTTTAAACTTTGCTTTCAGGGCAAAAAATTAAGGAGCCCCATTCATCAGAAGCATAGTAAAAAGGAACACCCTGATGGCAGAGACACATAGCCTCAAATAAAATAATAGGTTCTCTAACTGTAGGTGATCCTTCTCTATCGCCTGGTACTTTTTTAGCATCTACATGCTCATATCGTTTATACTTTATGCCATTAGGTTGACCTCCATTTCATGATTCTATTTCAACAACCAGAATCTTTTAAACAGAAAAAAGGATCCAAGTCCGCTGTGGTAGGTAAATTCTCATGATTCTATTTCAACAACCAGAATCTTTTAAACAGAAAAAAGGATCCAAGTCTGCTGTGGTAGGTAAATTCTGGTCAACCACATGAAATTCATTTCTTATCGTCCGCTGTGGTAGGTAAATTCTGATCAACCACATGAAATTCATTTCTTATTACCAGTTCTCTGTTCCCATGTTTTATTTTTCAAATTTTTATGTCATGGAGATCTGAATCTATATGTAATCACCCATAAGATCGTCAAGCAATTCCAAACCTAAGATTTCAGGTAAAATCAACACATTAATCAGAGTTCAGAATAATCAGATTTTTAGACTAACCCCAAATTTTATCACCCACATAGTCCAAAGAAATCATAAAAATATAGACAAAAGTACTAAAAATACACTTCCAAAGTTTAAATAAAAAAATTTAAAATTTTTGCAAACTAAACACAAATTCCTGACGCTCGCTAATCCATTGGGACGCATCAAACATTCCATCACAAATTTCTGGAAAAAAAAAAAGTGAGAGAGAGGGGGAGGGTGAGAGAGAGATCACTGAGTACATTGGCCGAGCCCCTCGTGTTGCCTGCAGCATTTGAGTTACTGAGTGGCATCTAAAGTACAGCTAAGATTTGTAATTATACCACTAATATCACTGGCATAAATTGGAAAGAGACAGGGTTTCGCTTTCTCCAAAAAAAAAACATTAAAAAAAAGGAAAGAAAGAAAAAGAAAGAGAATGAGAGAGAGTGAGATGACTCATCAATGCCCTCAATCAACACCAATTGACCTCCATCACTCCATTTTTTTTTCAAAATATGGCATAAAATCTCCATTCTCCTCACATAGAATTAAACCACATTTCCTCAATCATCCCATTCAACTTTTTCCTGGTTAAATAGTTTTATATCAATGTGAGACTACCTAAGGTCACATTACTCCATAGAAGGTAGGTTGGTTGAACAAGTTTTATCAATCAAAGTGAGGAAATCAAAACCCCAACAAAACTCAGGCGAAGTTCAAGTTTAATGGTTCAGGCAAATCCAATAGGATAACACTTTCAAAGATATTGACCCCTTGTAATCTAATAATCTCTTGTTTCCAATTCCTCCAAGTCAATCCATACCGATATATGTAATGGGACATGAGATGGTAGGCAAATTGAAAATAGACAGGAAAAAAAGGGAAGTGTTGCATTCTCCCTCTTCTGCTTCAAAGACTTTGACTCCATCAATAATTTACTAACTGTACACCAGAAATAAGAGAGTATGCATTCATCAAATCAAATCTAACACCTGTGGCCAATACATACTGTACAAGTATATATATGCTCATGTGCATTTTACATCACATGTTTCATACACATGGGAACATGCATGCACATGCACATACATAGTCGACCATAACTCCATCATTCTCCCACCAAATCAATAGAATTTTAGCAATTGCAATTGCAATCTCATTAGATATAATCTCAAATGGAGATAGTGTCATGCCTCCAATGCATGACACTCGATGCCATAGCATACAAGCATGCAGCCTCTACTCCTGTTCTTTCCCATGAAAATTAACATTCATGAACAATCCATATTCAAGTTATCACAGACAAAAAATCAATACCATGGGCACGAAAAAAAAATCAAATCGCTATATAAAGTCCACCTTTTTCTTTTTAAAAGTTACCCAAAGTTCACAGGAAAATAACACTGAATCTGAAAATAAACAGATCCACCGTTAAATAGTAGCTGGACCTCAAAAAAAAAAAAAAAATTGCTACAAATTTGCAAAGACTGTCAGGTGAAGAGAAACCTGGTTAAACTGACGAGACTGTGTATAGATAGTAGAGAAACTGAGAGAATTTGCAGAGTAAGCCGCCATTGCTATGAGAGAATTTGCAGAGAAGAGAGAAGAGTAAATGATTAGGGTTCTCGGCCGTAGAGAGAGAACAATAGCGTCTGAGCAAACAGGGATGGAAAATGAAAGGCACGGAGGATGTGAAGCCTGATATCATGCACTTCTAAAATCTCAAAAAGACAAGACACCCTTAACATCTTCGTAAACGCCAAAAGGAACCCAAACATCGCACGTGTGTTTTTTCTAAGGGTGCGGTTCAAATTGGAGCCTACCTTCAAATGGTATAGGGAAATGTGGTTTCAATATTGAAAATATGTGTGATAGCTTTAAAATAGTTTTTTATAAAGTTAAAAGTTTCAAAAATAGTGTAGATCGACAGATCTATGAAAACTTGAAAATCTTGAAAATTGACGATCCAAAAATGCTTTTCAAAATACATTATTTCCCAAACTTGAAATCCATTTTTTTCTCGTGTCCATGCTTCTTGAGGTCAAGATGATCAATTTGAAGATATTTGAGCATCAAAACAATCTTTTTTAGTGAAAATTTTGAGATAGACTCAAATTTGATTGTTTAGAGCTTGGACTCTATATAAACTCTTCCCTTTATTTAAGGGGTACAGTTTGTATAGAACCTAGGCTCTAAACAATCAAATTAGATCTCACCTTCAAACACTATAAAAAAAAATACGGTTTCAATACTGAAAATCTTTGTGATAGCTGTAAAATATATTTTCATCTTTAAATATAAAATTTAAAGTTTAAAAAATAGTGTAGAATGAGTAGATATATGAAAACTTAAAACTCTAGAAAATTAACGGTCCGAAACTTGAAATCCATTTTTTCTCATGTCTGTGCATCTTGATGTCAAGATGATCAATTTGATGGTATTCGGGCATCAAAACAATGACTTCGAGCGAAATTTTTGAGGTGGGCTCTAATTTGATTGTTTAGAGCCTCCGCTCTACATAAGACTTTTCCTCTATTTAATTTTTGTATTTTAAAAAGTTTTAGGAAATTTTTTTTTTTTTCTTTTTCTTACAGGACTAATGAATATTATTAGAAATAAAAAATGATTACAATTGAATTAAAATAACAAAACATATACGAATCCAACAATACTCCTTTCTTGGCTAAATCATCAGCAGTGGAATTTGCTTCTCTGTAGACGTGATGAAAGGCAACAAGAACATCCGAAGATAACTCAATTACTTTGTATAATATGGTTAAAAGCCACCAATGAAGTCTTGACATACCTTTACACCAATTAATGACATTGTGAGAGTCTCTTCCAATTATCATATTATTCGGCATATATTTATCCCTATAGATCAGCAATCCTCGTAACAAATATTCAAATCCGCATGATTAGCAGATACCTCTCCACAAGGCCCATCATAACAAATTTATCTGACTTTCATGATTGCGACAAATACCCCCAACTCCTAAAGGTCCAGGATTTGCAAAAGAAGAGCCATCAAATTTTAATTTCATACAATCCATTGTTGATAGATTCCAAACATATCGTGGCTTCACCTTAATATATCTTTGCAAAACTAATTTATCAAAATTTTGTTCAACATCACTCCTATAAATCCCCCAACCCACATTTGAAATGCTTAACCAACTCCACAAAAAAAAAATTGCTTTTTAATTCATCAATTCCAATAGCCACGACCTCAAAGGTATGCCTATTCCTTTTCAACCATAATTCCCATATAATAGCACTCTCAATATATCCCACAACAAACTACATATCTTTGGAAGCCCAGGAATCTTCATATGACAAATTAAGAAGTTAACCGAATAAGGGATGGTAAAGTTTTAGGGAAGTTTATAAAAATTAAAGTTTAAAAACTTAGATTCGGCCCTGCATGAGTTGAATAACTTGGGTGAGCGTGACTCGAGTGTTGTTGAACTCGCCCCAGTAGTGTGCATGGGCTCAAGGTGCCTAAAAATTGAAAAATTGAGAAAATTTGCTATATATTAAGTAAAATAGGAAAAAGCATGTGGAAATAAAAGCAACATTTAAAAAACCAAACAGCTAAAAAATATATAAAATTAATACTCTAATTTTTTTTTTATGGAGATATTTTAAAGGACAATGTAAAGATAAGGCATATAGCAAAAAGAACTCACAGATTATCATCAAATTTTGAAATTATATATAGGGTGCAGTTTGCATACGGACACATCTGTAGGTGTAGAGGTAAGGTGCACTTTCAAATTTTATCATGGTACATAATTTTGATGTAAAATGTTCTTAGGATTATCTCAAAATCTATTTTTGTATCTAATTATAAAATTTTAAATTTAAAAAATGGTTAAAATCCAGTAGATCTATAAACATATGAAAAACTTGAAAATGGACGGTGTAGATAATATGTTGTAAAATGCATTATTTTTAGACTTAAAATCCTTTTATTTTTCATAGTCATACATCTCGATGTTGAGATGATCAATCAAAGGATTTTTCAATATTAAAACTACCTGTTTCGATAGAGTTTTGAGGGGCATCCGTGGTTCTACATTATAAGGTACCATCCTTAAATAAACTGTTTCCTTATATATAACATGATTATACAAATTAATACGAGTGCTTTATACTTTATTATTTTATTATTTCCCCGACTTTTACCCGAGTATTTGGCTCGGCAATAGTCGAGTCCGAGTAACTAAGCTGGGTTTGGGCATGATTTTCGGTTCATATCAAAATACGCCTAAAATTATTATAATGCCTGGTAGAAAATACTTGGAGACCATTTGGTCATTCTTACAACCTAAGGATATTTGTTGCGACCCAGCCACAAATTTTGCATTGAACACCTCGTCATACGTATTCCGTTAGTATTTCATTGGATTTTGCTGTGCATGTTCACGTGCTGCAAGTGCACTGCCGGTGGGAAGGAAATGGGCGGTTTGGATTCCCTCACGCCGTGCGGTGGTTAAGATCGCAACCCTTTAATTTGCTAATGTTGCTTTCCGTTGTCTTCATTTAAATGCACCGTTGTTTTGAAAAACTCTAAATTGTTGATTTAGAAGCGAATCGATCAGAACCGAACTGGTTTTGAGATGCTTCGTGTACCCGCCTGATTGCCTCTCATGCCTTTCTTTATTTTTTATTTTTTTAAAACTTATTTAATGTTCTTTTAGATCCATTTAAATCCCCATCTTAGATCTCTATTTTAAAATTCAAAATATTGTACATAAATATCCGTTTTAGTTTATGTTATTACCAAAATACCGAATGTTTTCTGTTGTTATTGATATGTCCGTTTTTTTAATTTCATGACAAGTTTTTTTAAAAAATATGAAACTACTTATTTTTATTTTTTTATAAACCGAAATCAGATCAATTTTGATTTTAAAAAACATTTCGAGTTTTCAATAACCCAAACTTTTTCTTTCTTGTAGGTCCTCTACGTATTCTCTCTGTACCTTTCCCTCTATTCATAGAGTATCATGAAAAAAAAGGGATTTCGATGGGGCTGGTCTGCTTTCTCTCACTAAAACATCCACTCTCCATAGATTTGCAGAGAGCATATGAAGAGGGGTTTTAATGGGATGGTGAGATAGTGGTCCCATGGGATATAGCCGCATAGGGTGCCCCATACGGTGTCATGAAGAGAAAGTAGATTGAGTAATTCGAGTAAAAAAATAAATAGAGGAAACCATGAAACAGTTTGGTTTTGCTACAAGAGCACACCCGGCTAAACTATCAATCTTTGAGCTTTTCTCTGCAAAATTTAGCTCCCAAATTGTTTGATCTCCCAATTTTAATCTAAATTTAATTCTTTCTTTTAAATCTTTCAAATTGTATGATTTTCATTTTAAATTCTATGTCTTCTTTCAAATATTTCAAATTGTATGATCTTCGTTAGAGTTCATAGGTTATTAAATGAAGAAGTAGAGAGGGAGAGACGGTAGCAAGTCGTATGATTTTGGTAATGGTTATTGAAAAAATCGAAAATTTAAAAATTATGGTTCTTGAAAAACAAATTTTTAGCTTTTTAAAAACCGAAATTAGCCTCATTTCAATATTTGAAAAACCGTTTTTTTTTTAAATAATTATTATGAAGTCAAAAAAACAAACATATTAGTAATGACAGAAAGTATTTGGTATTTTGTTAATAACATAAACCAAAACGGATATTTACATGATTTTTCCTGAAACTTTTTTTATGTTGTTTATTTTAATTTTTTTAGATCACTAATTCAGACCAATGTATATTTGATCCGAATTGCTGATCCAACAATCGCACACTGATATATAGATGAACAATCCACCCCATTGATCTGGGTGTTGAAACATTAGAGTTTAAACATTAGAGGTCACTCATGTGTTGAACTCGGTCACTCTTTATCCATTACCGTCCCATTGAAGGGACAGTAGAGGAACCGGAGATTATGCATTTGTATAGTGCATTTATATAGTGATAGTACAACTTTCCTTTCCTATTTTAATTAGGAATATTTTGGGCTTTTTGGATCACACTGAATGGTTTGGTATAAGAAAAAAAGTTTATATAAGGATTCAACCTTATAATTTAGAACTACGGATGTACCTCAAAAATCCATCGGAAAAGGTAGTTTTAATGCTGAAAAACCCTTTGATTGATCATCTCGACATCGAGATGTATGACCATGAAAAATAAAAAGATTTTAAGCCTCATAAATAGTGCATTTTACAACATATTATCTACACCATCAATTTTCAAGATTTTCATATGTTTATAGATCTACTTGATTTTAACATTTTTTGTAATTTAAAATTTTATCATTAGATATAAAAATAGATTTTGAGATAATCCTATGAACATTTTACATCAAAATTATATACCATGATAAAACTTGAAGGTGCATCTTACCTCTACAGCTACAGATGCATTTGTATGCCAACTGCACCTTTGGAATAATGCATCTTTATTGAGTTTATTTGGTCTTTGTTGAAAGAGGGGGGAGAAAAGGGGGGGATGCGATGTTTCTCTCGAAGCCTCGAGGGCAAGCCCCTTGAAAAAGATTACGATTCATAATGATGGTGTTAATGAAAAAAAAGAAAAGAAAATAATATTTCCTCTAGTTTTTCTTAACATAAATATTTGTTTTCTAAATGACGAAACTTTGCTTGTTTGTTTTGTTCTAAATGCATGGCCCTAATGACCTCTTTTCGTTATTTAAGATCTAATCAAACTTATTGTTTGTTTTCCCTTTGCTTAACATCTCAAGCGTTTAGTTAAGTCAGTTGAACCAATTGGATCAGATATAAAAAAAAACAAAAATGAATACAAAATAAATATTTTATTTTATAATATAAAATATATTTTAAAAATAATAAATTGTCCTATATAACCCTCTATGTGTGTAGGACCCCAAAAAAATCACCATTAAGTTGGTACGGATTTCTATAAAAGTCAAGTCCCACAATCATGTGATAACTTTTTTAGAGATATGTGCTAACTTTAATGGTGATCCTTTGAAGTCCTATACACATGGGTATGGGAGGGTCCTATAGGATCATTACTATTTCAAAATTTATCCAAATTCATTTTGTGGGGTGAATGAATTAAATCAGGCTGATTTGACTTTGTCAAAACCAGTCAAACATTAATTTTGACTAATTTTCAATGAAAACCAATTTTTATATTGAACAAATTAGTTGACGGTGCAACTGATTTGACTACTGATTCAATCCAATTTTGATAATTGTGCCATACGCTATGGCCAAAAATACTTTTTATCCCAATTATGAGGTTTCTATTAGTGCCAATCGATTACACAAAAAAAAACGAGGTCCGTATTTGGCAAATTCCATTTCGTGGACAATTGTTGTCCAAGTGCATTAGCTATCATACTTTTTACTAGTTTAACTTAGCACTTGAGTGGTCAAAACTTCCTGTAATCTTTTCTAATTTATTTTGCAATAGGTTCGCCTTGTAGCTTCTTGATTTTTTTTAGAAAAATAGTAATTCCAACTAAAAAATAAAAATATCCATTAGGCGTCACATGATTTCATTTAACATTGCGGGGTTTATTTTACGGATTATGTACAATGAGACCATTTACCTTTGATACAAAGATGTCACAATTATTTATTACTGAAAACTGATAACTTGGGTATGTCACAAAGTTCAAGAAAATGTCTTTTGATCTTTGAGCATGGTCAATGAAATAAATGGAGCACTCGATGTCCCAACCAATGGTAAAAAATTATATACATAAATTATGGGAAAGTATATGATGCTACCATTTACCTTTGATACAAGGTAGTCACATTAATCTTGACCATTGGATATGTAATTGGATTGATGCAATTATTCCATTGACCAAGCTCAAACTTCAAAATAAATTTTCTCCATCTTTGTGATATATCCAAGCTATCAAATTTTGTTGGATGGTGTGGTCAGTAAAGGCCTCAGAACATGAACTCAGTGGGAGTGACCATACTAAGCAAATAACATTTCCTGATACCGAACTGTGTTTGACGGTCTAGGCTAGTCGGTTAGGAAAAACCTATGTTACTTGGGCATAGAAAGCTATCCGATAAGGGTGTTAATAGGTCATCCTTTGAAGAGGTTTGAGCATTTCCAAATGAGTGAGCTGATGGATTGTCTGACCCTTGTGTGTGATGGCGGCCTTCAGAGACGGGGGCCAAAGCCTCATCTATGTACCATCATACGACATGCATAATGATAGTCATTTTGGGAAAGCAAACCACCTTTTAGGGTAAACCTCATACATGCGAGAGATACCCTTATGCGCCATAAGAGCCATGGTCGTATCAGGTCTAGGTGACCTTGTCACATCTCTAAGGGAGAGCCTGAAATCCACAAACTGACATTACGACCCATTGGCTCATCAACCAGACTTTGGTGACCCACTAATGGGCCATTGTCCGGACTGTGTGTCATGGGAAATACTGGATCGGTTGATAAAGCAAGTGTGGACCGTAATCCACGATTGAAGGTGGAGTGCCCCAAAATATTTATTCCTAAACCAAATAGATCCTTATCCTATCTAATAAATGTAATTGTATTTATTTTATGATGATATGATTTTAGACTTATTATTTGAATTTTTCTAAATCTCTGGATATTTTATTTATAAAATTTAGATTTATAAAAACGGATATATTAATTTTTCAATATTTAAAATATTCAAATTAGTTTTAAAATATTTTATTAATTTTAAAAATATTTTAAAATAACATTGGATGCCACAAGGACCCACCGTGGCCTGAATTGGGGTGGGGGGGGGGGGGGGGGGGGTAACAAAGCCACCACATGGTGGCACACCCCAATTTTTAGGGGCTTCCTAATCTCTAGTGCCATTAAAGGGTTTGCCTTGAAACTTGGTTTCCGGTTGAGATTGTGTCATCGGACTATAGTGACTCCGTGTGGGGTTTAATTAGTCCGATTGAGGTAATATCCGACATACTTTTTTTTATTATTGTCTTTTCAATTATATTGTATTTACATTCACATGCACGAGAGAAGTAGCCATTATTTTATTTGTTTAATGAAAATTAGTTTAATGACATCAAGGTTTTAAGATATTCGATTTGTTAGTTTTACTTTTATTGTCTTAAAGCAATAATTATTATAACAAGACCGCTTGTAAGTGAT
>NW_006500010.1:2214990-2257794 GCF_000471905.2 Amborella trichopoda
ACTCTTAAAAACACCTATAGGCGAAATTGAATAGTGTTTCGCCCCGCTACAGATATGCTATGTCCGTGACGGTTTTGCCTTAAAAACGCCACGGATCTACGGGAGTTGTGGCGGTTGCCCGTGTTTTTTTGCATGAAAAATACTGCAACGGACCTACTATGTCCGTTGCAATCTTTTAATCTACCCCGTCCAAAAAAATCGGATTGTGTCGAGCTTATGGGCAAAACACTGTTCATTTTCGCCCATAGGCGTTGTGTAGTGGCTTTCATATGTATGTATTTTCCGCCTTTACTCTCGAATCATTTGCTTATCGGGTGGCGAAAAATGCCGCTTGCGCTGCGGGAGATGCCCGCCTGTAGGCCCCGGCTTGCTTCTCGCCCGAAAGAACCAGAACCGTGGGGGCCGGCTGTCAAGCGAAAGCAGATTCAAGGAAAAATATTGGAGCGCAACAGATTCGATGCTCGAACAAAGGTTCGGGGCCCAATGGTGTATATATATATCATCATATTCTTTTTCCAACTATTTGGGATCGGCTACAAAAATCCTGATTTGTCATTGTGCTCTAAACCACTTAAACTAGTATTCATGCTGAAAGCGAAGTAAAACGTGTGCTGCAAGTTAAAAGAGGTTATTAGCGCCTCCTTATGGAAGTGGCTTTGATTGAGTGCTTAGGGACACAATGCTCATAGTTAACCATCTTCGAAACAGTGGTATCCAATTGCAAAAGTTTTGTGCATTGTTTGGAATGGCTCAAGAGAAGAAGCATTGGTGAATTTCCTAGAGGAATGCGGGGCCATTTCTTCGGTTTCTTTGGGACCCTAAAGGAGTTTATTAGTTCTTGGAAATCTGGCCCTTCTGTAACAACACAGGAGGTGTTGTACCTTGGCTTTTTTAAACAGTGCTGGAGGAGAGAACAAAATAAATTCAACAGAAGAGCATTTTTCATGGGAGTGCAAATTTTTATAGAGTGAGGGTAAGGGTTAGCAGTTGTGAAAACATCGAGATGAGCATTATGTCATGCTTCCCCCTTTTTTTTTCAATTGTTGTGTGTCTTTAAACTTTCTGTCCAATTAAAATTTCATTTTTGAGCCCTTTTTTTAGCTCAAGGTTCTAATGATTGTGGATGGAACATTTTCAGGCTGAGAGGATGATGACAAGGTTGCAGGAAGAGAAAAGCATTATCCTCGAGCAAAATGAAACATTGCAACAAGAAATGGTAAGTCTCCTAATTGGGTTGCATTTTCATTCTCCCTTAAAAGATTTGCACTCTTAAAAGATTACCCAGTCGCTCATGCACTTACACTATCCAAAAGGTTATTCAAGCGTTTACAGTTGACATAATAACATATATTTACAATTTATAAATTGGTACAAGCTATTTGGATGAAACTTGCCTTGCCTTTAGGGCGTGGCCGAGTAATCTGGCCGAGTCCGAGGGGCCTCGGCCAAGTCTCCAAACATGGACTCTCTCTCTCTCTCTTAGTTATATGCATGGGATCAGGATTTTATCTGAGTTTTCTGATAATATTTGGCATCGGTAGGCAAATTTTTTTTTTTTCCAACGCATTTAAAGCACCCTCTTTCCTCTATTGGTTTTGCAGGCATTAGTGAAAAAGCGGCCTCGAGTGAAAGTGCAAGTGGGTTTCTCCTTTTTATTTGTCTGTTTTATCGGCCTTGTTGGTGCATCTTTGGGTTACCTCCTACATCTCTAGTCTTTTCACATGTTTTGGGGCTCCACGCTGGTTATAGTGAAAATTTGTGGGAATTTTTGAAGTATTTATATTTGTTTAGAAAATTATAAATAGCCCTTTTGTTGTTTAAAATCAATAATGCAAATTGCTGTTCCTTCAATGTATATTAGTTCTTTCTTGAGAGGAGTGTTTTTATGAGCACATGACATGAGATATAATAAGGAGAGTTAATTGTCGTTTTACCCGCACATTTTTTATGGGTAATTGTTTTACCTGCACATTTGAACTGGTTACATCGCTTCCCAAAAATTTGCATGAATTCGTTAAAGGGAAAGCTTCACATGTGACTCAACCCATATATAGAAGCCGTCAGATTGAGTAGATGTTTGATACTGCTTGAATCACGGCTTAGGTGTAATTTACCGTGAAATTTGAAGCATGCATATATCCATTGTTCGTAAAACCAGTTGGTCAGCTTGGAGCTGTTAGGGTTCCGAGTCAGGTTAGGCCCAGTTTTGTAGTACCAGTAGTTTGATGAACACCTCATAAAGGGTCCAAATCCAGCTGGTTAGGCCTTGAATCGGTGAATTTAATTAAAAACCGGTCAGTTTTTGTCATAGTTCAGAAAAACGGGCCGCTTACCGCTTAGGCGGTCCAGAAGGCCTGGGCGCATCGCTTAGGCCTAGGAGATAAAACTGTAAAACTGGGCGGTCTTTTCTGGGTGGCCGCCTAGGCGGCTTGTGCCCTACCCAAAGGTGGAAAACTTTTTTTTTTTTCATTTTTTTAAAAGATATAAAAGGTAAGAATGATGACATTGGAACCCTCAACCCACCATAATCCCTTTTAGAGTACCAGAAACTTTCAAAAAATTACATTTCATTAGATCAATTTACATTGCAATGGATCAAATCATTGAAGTGTTTCTCAAAGTTTGGAGTTCAAAAAATCAAATCAGCGAAGTGTTTCTCAAAGTTTGGAGTTCAAAAAACTAAAGTAAGTGTATTTTTTAGTTTGCTTGTTTTATTTTTAGATGTCTTTTTCAGGAGTTAGTCAGAGTGGAGATCTTCAAAAAACCAAAGTAAGTGTATTTTTTAGATTGCTTGTTTTATTTTGATATGTCTTCTTCAGGAGTTAGTCGGAGTGGAGATCAGGGTTGGAAATATGGATACAACCGGAATCCAAATGATGCAATTTTTGTGAAAAAGATACAAAATGAGGTATAAACCGGTTTAAGAAACATCTTGCTGGTATTAAGGGAGATGTTGCCACTTGTAAAAATGTTTATGAAGCTATCAAGGAGGAGATTAAACAATTTTTAAGTTATGGAAAACAAAAACAAAAATAAAATCTTTGTCATAGATATATTTTTGCTACTCTTAGAAAAAAGTGATCCAAGTTAGAAGTATGGTTACAATTCAAAACCAACTGATAAAAATTATATAAAGTGTAATTTTTGTGAAAAAGATACCAATGGGGTTATTAGCTGTTTAAATAACATCTTACTGGTGTTAAAAGTAATGTTACTTCTTGTACAGAGGTTCCTGAAGCAGTTCGAGATGAGATTAGGCATCTTCTGAATTTTGAAGAACAAAAAAAAGATGAAAATAAGCCTTGTTTTATGAAGTATCTTCTTCAATTTCTAGTCGGAGAGGTGATCCGTGTTGGAAGTGTAGTTATAACCCGAATCCAAGTGATAAAAATCGTATTAAATGTAATTATTGTGCAAAGGATACTAATGGAAGCATTTATCGGTTTAAAAAACACCATGGTTGGTATTACATGGGATGTTGCCCCGTGTAAAAATGTTCTTGAGGCTACCAAAGAGAAAATTATACAATATTTGAGTTCAGAGAAGCGCAAAACAAAAGATCAAGCAGTCAAGACTCTTAAGGCCTCATCTGCACATACTAGTGAGAGAAAGATAGAAGAAGAGGAGGAGGAAGAGGTAGATTCAGAAGAAACAGAGAGGACAAATGTTATATTGAAGATGGAGATGATTATGATGATGATAGCCTCGACTCTGATGCATATGATGAGGTTTGCCTTATTGATATTCCTTCTGATGATGATGATGATTGAAGACTCTTGCCTCTTGGTGCTAACTGTTGAGTGTTGAGTCAGTTGACTTTTGCATTGAGTCATAAGTGCTGACTTTTGTTAGACTGTATATTTTTAAAATTTATGTATATTTCTATTGTGTTGAGTGTTGACTTTTATATCCTACACTTGTATCAGTTGTTTAGTTTTACAGTTTACTGTTTTAACAATATGGATTATCAAATTCTCTTCTCGACTTCTATCTTTTTCTTTTTCTTTTTTTCAACTTGGAATATGGTATATTGGGATTTTTACTTTTTTTTCAACTGGGTAGCCGCTCAGGTTTTGGGCGCCCACTTAGACGCGCTTTCTGATACACTGGTTTCTACTAATCAGACCGGTTTAATGCTAAACATGCGTTTTTTTTTTGAAAATAATAGACATTTTTTTTAAAAAAAATGGGCGTTATTTAAAAAGGACCATTATATGATACATGAACTTGTGAATCCACCTTTTACAGTTTTGTAGATTTGATTTTCTTCCTTTTTTTGTAGTTTTTTTGTGGTTTATTGTTGTACAACACTATCAAATCTCTATAAAACATTGAAACTATAATGAAAAATCGAAAAGAATGAGATTTTGCATATTGAAGTGGCGGATTTTTAAATCTTTGAAATTTCCATCATTTTCTCAATAGCACCTTCAGTACTGCATGGATCTTCGTGAAACTTGAGGGCTTTGAATCATTATTAAAGCATTCATCAATTCCCTATTTCAATTTGTCCAAAAAGATGAAGATTGCAAATTGATTTCTGCCTGCAAAGCTACTGCTCAAAGAACTGTGTTCGATCCCATAAACTCATTTCTGATTGATCTATTGCTCGTTTTTTATAAAATTGAGTTGTGCATTTTGATCATTAAGGCTCCATCTATCAAATACCTTACCGGAGTCAATGGCATCTAATAAGTTTTTCTACCCTTGTTATTGATTTTGTATATTTTCACTATTCCCACCCCACTATTCTTGCACCAGATTTCCCTTGTTGTATTCAATTGACGGAATGGAATGGTGTATAAACAACACTTTTTTGATTATGATGATACTAGGACGAAATATATTGATTTATTATCGAGCAGATTTTTTATATGGATTTTTCCTGCGTTTTTGTCACAAATTTTTCATGAACTGAAATTTTTGCCATTTTTTTAGAGCGTTTTCACTACTGAATTTGTTAAAAGATTCATCTATTTCAATTTGTTAAAAAAAAAGAGGAAAATTGGGGGTTGATTTTGACTCGAAAATTTTGGTGTTTTTAAATAATTTGGCTCGATTTTAATGTTTCTTAAAAAAGTTATGCTTTTCAATCAAATTATTATTTTTTTATAAAAATATATTTTTTGTGATGAATATAAGCAAAAAAAAAATTCCTTCTTTTTAATGTTATATATTTTTTCAAACAACAAATTAAAATAAGTGTATCATACAGTGCATAATAATGTTGCTTGATCTTTAGCTCGATTTTTTGCTCGATCTTTTTAGTTATTTTTATTAAGTGCATGATGTAGTTGTATTTGTAATAATGGAGGAAAATAGTGCATCTTTATCATACACATTGAATTTATTTTTATTTTGGGTTAATTCTAGATTTTCATTAAGTGCATGATGTAGTTGTATTTGTAATAATGGAGGAAAATAGTGCATTTTTTTATCATACGAATTGAATTTCTGTTTATTTTGGGTTAATTCTAGTGTTCTTTATGATTTTGGCTCGATTTTTTGTGTTCTTAATTAAAGTTTTTTTTTGCGATAAAATTATGCATTTTTATAAATATATGTTTTTTATGATCAATAAAATTTCAATTTAGAGTAATGAATTGCATTCCTATGTTATACTAATTTCTTGTATACACATCTTGTTATTTTTAGCTTATCATATACATGAAAAAAATGGGGAATTTGTGTACAACAATGCCACAAAAGCAGTTGAAAAATTGTATCCAGGTTAGTTTTAAGTTAAAACTTATAATAGTTTAATACAATACTATTTATGGTCTTTTTAAATCAATTTTTTTTCTATTGTTAAGTATATCTATTTTTATTTGTGTCAACAAGATGGTGGACAGACCTCAGCCATGAGTGGATATCACAAAGGACCTTACTATTAGACCAAGATTTTCTTAGTGGGCCAGTTGTCGTTATGGATGATAATGTGGATGTTGCAGCACCTAATGAATAAGACATAACAGTGGACATAGATATCGACTATGACAATTATGTCGGGAATGAAGATGAGGCATAGATGACGATGTGACAATGGAAAACGATTGGTAAAGTTCAGTCATCCAGTAATATGAAGAGGCGCAATATGATGCTGTACTCGATGATGAAGAAGATCCAATGAAATTGGCTCGAGAGGAAATCCAAGCATAGTAACTACTCGACAAGAGAGAGATGAAATCGTAGCCGACACCATAACTTGGTTATTTATGATGGTGACAATACTGAAGCTGTTGAAGGCCATAACATAGAACATGGTGGGGGTAACACAGAAAAAGGTGAGAAAGACCACGAAGGCTAGACGAGTCTAACAGACGTTGGCCAAGGAGTACCATAGGAAATGTTCGTAACTGATGAGGGAGTACAACTGCGGCATTACAACTCCCCCAGGCCCTACTCAGATATTTCACCCCGTGAACCCCGATAGCAAAACACAACAGTACCTTGATTCCCCTCGCCACTCTCATTAATATTAGTCATTGTTAGTTGGACTTTGTAATTTCATTAATTGAATTAATGTCAAATTATAAATTGTCTTATACATCTCCATAGTATTCAAATATTAATTTATATAAAAAATTGTTTCAATTTTTTTTAAGATAAATGTAAATAATATATTAATCTAATTTTTATTATTATTATTATTTTTTTATTTTTAATCTAGTGGACGGCTTAGTCCTGTTATCCGCCCGGTTAGTTCCGTCCCCGTTCTAACTGCTCCGGGCCGCAAGTCCGTTGATCTGGGTTCGATTTTGCCAATACGCTCCCATATGAGGACTCGCCCCAACGTGCATTATGCCCCTCTTTCTCTTTCCTCTCTCTAAATACAAGCCTGAGACGCGACTGTCTCCCGCTGCCCTAGCCCCACTCTCTCTCTCTATGTTTTCAAGCCATAGCACCAGCCGAGCTCTATTTCTGAAGCTAAAAGTAGGGGTTCTCTCTCATTCTCTCTGCAACCAGGGTTGCTGTGTAGAAGAACTCATTTCCTGGTATGTTCTTTTTTTTTTTTAACTTCTTTTAGTTTCATCCTTGTATCTTATCATTTGATCTTGATCATTTTCTTTTTTTAAAATTATTGTATGCTTTGATTTGAATTTTATCAGATTTCTAATGTGGTTATCTTTGTTTTTGTTGCGGTTGGGTTTTTTGTGTTACATATTTTCCATTGCAATGCAAAGGCTTTTACCTTTTTGACCGTCGAATTGCTTGTGTGCTGCTTTTAGGTTGAATAATGGGTATTTGAACTTGGGAGTTCTATCAATGCTATATGCGGGCACAAAGGCCTGATATGATTGTTGTGTCTGCCACTTGCGATTTATAATTTTTTTTTCCTTCTTTTTTTCTTTTTTAGTTATCAATAGAATTGTCGCCAATTTTCAAGACGAATCTGTTGTGTGCAACTTCTGTCGAGTTGTGTTTCGACTCTTTGCTGAGTTGTATTTCGATTCTCGGATTTGTCTCTATGCCGTGTCATTTTCGACTCTCTGATCTGAATTTTTATTTGATTGATCGAGCCTACTCTGATATGGCCCTCAGTTCTTGAGGCCATCTGTTTTTGAGGCTTCTTGATCCACCGTTGCTTTATGTGCTTGTTGATCAAGCAATCTGAGCATGGCAACCACTGCATCTATTGGTCATGCCATACACCTGAAGTTCGAACTGCTCATTGTTTTCGTAATTAGTGTTCAAGTTCGAACTGCTCATTGTTTCCGTAATTAGTGTTCAAACTCCAGCTGCTCTCTCACATCATCTTGAGTTTGAGGGGGAGTGTGAAAGGAAAGTATATATTGTATATTTGGTTAATATGGAATGTATATATCCTAATTTGTATATTTAGGAAGGGTAGATGCAATATCTTGTATTTATGGTAAGTCTCAATAAAAGACAAGTCAGTATATTTATATGATGGAAAAAGTTTATATAAGGATGCTACCTTATAATGTAGAACTACGGATGCCCCTCAAAAATCCATCGGAAAAGGTAGTTTTAATGTTGAAAAACCCTTTGATTGATCATCTCGATGTCGAGATGTATGACTATGAAAAATAAAAAGATTTTAAGTCTCAGAAATAGTGCATTTTACAACATATTATCTACACTGTCCATTTTCAAGATTTTCATATGTTTATAGATCTACTTGATTTTAACCTTTTTTGAAATTTAAAATTTTATAATTAGATATAAAAATAGATTTTGAGATAATCCTAATAACATTTTACATCAAAATTATATACCATTATAAAATTTGAAGGGCACCATACTCTATACCTATGGAGGCATCCGTATGCCAACTGCACCCTTATATGATTAATGGACACAGAGTCTCTTCAGAGAAATCTGAGACTCTTCACAATAAAAAATTGCAATTTGAATGGTATCATTGACATTTTGGTAGTCGGAAGCTTTAGATTTTTGTTAAAATGTACTTGTGCTAGTTTAATGGCTGCAGTGAAACACATTGCTGCAATATAGAAAGAAACTGAACAAAGTTATGAGCTCAGTTGTAGTCGGGGGTTTGGCCATTATGAGAGGCAGGAGATGAATAGAGATCCATTTGTTCGGCGTCACTTAAATGTTAGTAATTAACAAAAAATTTATTTTAATAAATAAGCAGTGGAGGTTTCATTTATTTATTTAATGTTTTTGTGGATTGGGATGAGCTCTCAGTGCCAATTTTTCAAGGCTTGAAGACCTTGAAGATGAAGTGTTCAAGATCTAGAAGGAAGCTCCTGAGACTGAGATGTTCAGTTCAGAGCTATGGTTGGGGAAATGTTGGTGAAGAGAGTGAAGTGGGCAAGATTTTTAGCTTGAATTCAAAGACCCCAATTATTCATTCACAACCTCAATTGCGAGGGAGGGAGGGAGGACATTGCCCTACCTAATGGCCTTGATTAACTTATGATAGAGAAAGAACTCAATGAGTGGCACACCACATGTAAGAGAAGGACCCATGCTTATCACCAAGGCCATGGAAATCTGGCCCTTTCTGATGCATTATCATCTCCAACTTTCATGACCTTCAGTTTCAACTTCCAAAGCTCCATTTAGACTTCTAAATGTCGCTGTAACCTGCTACTAAGGAGTTTTTACAGCAAGGTATTTTTACTTTCTTGATGGCTATTTCATCTTGTCAAGTTTTACACTCAGTTTTACACCCTCATTTTAGCTCCACAAAACTACCTATTTTCATCTTTCTTACTACACTAAATCAATTCCTAAAATGATCATGGGATATGTTTTTGGGATTTGATTTATGCTTCTCACCATTATGAGGTCATAGAGCTTAGATAATTGTTCTACAATTTATTATATTATTGTTGTTGAACTGAATAGAATATTTCATATTCCAGAATCCTCCTCCAATTGGATTAAATTTTTGAGAGAAGATAACTTTCCTCCAATTGGATTAATGGATTACCCAATTGGAAATGATAAGAAAAATACACAAATCAGTGGGAGAAATTCTAGTAAGCATATGAGTATGTTGTGCTGCTGCGGGATTATATTGTACTTACTCCCTTGGGCAGAAGTTTCACTTGCGAACCACCTAAAAAACTATATATGATTATGTTCAAATTTCAAAAGAAACCAAAAAATAAATAAAAATTCAAAGTTTTCTAATGCTTAGATCTCACCCTTCAAAACTTGGACGGTTTCTATTCAATCTTGACATATTATATTTTTCTAGCCCTTAGAGAATACAATTTGGAAATCTTTTTATTGAGTGTAACATGTGGGTTGAAAAGGTCACATCCCAAAATTTGGGGTCCTAAAACTACTCCTGGATTAGGTTGTAACCGAGGGAGTAAATGGACGGTATGCTTCTTCAGGAACATGTAATCCTTGAGCATATGGGATTACATACTATAAGACCATTCATGTTTGGTACAAAAATGTCTACAATCATCCTTTAGCTATTGGATGTGAAATCCGGCAACTTAAAATATGTAACCTAGTTCAAGAAATTATATTTTGGATGTTGTGCCCAGTCAATGATCCCCCCAGCCACCCGATTTCACATGTAAATGACCAATACTTATCGTTATGTCCTTATACCAAAAGTAACTATTCTTATTCAAACATGTCAAACTGCGGACTCTTGGGGGCTTTGCACTTATTTCCAACGGGATGACCACTCCATAATCGACTTTTGCCCGAGGGAGTACTTGTACAGTGTGCTTCCGACGCCGAACACCACTAGAGTGAAAGAGGAGACAAAGGAACCAGGCTTGAAATCATGCTCCAGCTCCCATGTGTGTACCGCTTTCTCACCTTGCAGCATAAAAAAAAGGAAAAAAACCATCTATTTGAATGATGATGTAGAACATGAATATCAGAGCACAACTCTCAACTCATTAGATCCAAAATGGTGTTTAGTTCATAGCCACCATCCATTTCGAGAGTACGATGCCATTTCTTCGATTTAGTAGGGTTTATGACAATCACTAAGGTAGGCATGCATCTGAAAAATGAGATTCTGAGTGACTACGGCCACATTCGTTTCCAAAATTTCCTTTTGACTTTTGACTTTTGAATTTTGACTTTTAAAATTAGATGGTTAACAGTCTTCTGTTATGAAAATCTTATTGTGTATATCTTATCTTTCTCTGTTGAAATTTCAGTAATATTTGTTGCAGGGGGGAAGCCTAAAGGCAATGAATTTGAAGATTACACTGAGTCTTACTTTTGACCAATCTTGATTGTGAGTTTCTGCCCTTTGCATTGGTTCTTTCATCAATGGGGCATTAATGGTTGTTTATGATTTTTGAATTCAACAAGATCGAAGTTTCTTTTTAGCAATATAAGCTTTTGTTGTAGCCCTCGTTCGTTCATGATTTTTGTTTCATTTCTTTTATTAATTGATCTGAATTTATTTTATTTTCCCCTGCATTTGTGATCTATTCTGCGAAGAAACCCTGTGCAATGGATACTGAAGTTACCCGTTCCAATTCTTTAAGAACAACAGTTTGTAGAATCGACAGAGTTTCTGAAAGCCAAAAGATAAAAGGTAATATAAGTGTTGGATTTGTTATTTGTTGAACTCTTTCTATTCTTTTAGTTGTTCATTTAAAAGACAACCTTTATTACCATGGTGAATGCAGATGCCGACTATGGTGCAATTTTTTCTCAGAGATCCTCTGAAGATTCTCCATTTAAGTTTGTTTTGAGGAGGAGCTTTCTGCGTTTTAGTCTTGTAGCAGGCATCTGGTGGATACTCTTGATTCTCATTTCTCTGTTAATTATAATATGGTCATGCCAATCAGCGTTATTTGTCTCTTCAGGTATGTTAAGGAGCATTTCATGAAGATACTTGTACTATACACAGCTTTTCCTGCCCTTTGAACTTCTTATCCTGATGTGGAGCATGGATGTGCAATGGTTTTTGTTGTTACAAATTCAATCATAGAACTCCTGTCTTTGACCATAATGTATCAGAGGGATGAGTGGCACCATGGTGCTTGAATCATATCAAGGCTGGCAGCTATATAACCCTGAAAGAGGTCAACGTGAATGAAATAATAAGTGCATGCTTTCCCGATCTGCTCAATTACACTAGGTATAGATTTATCACATTGCTTCGCAGACAGTTTACTTGATTCATCAAGTCAATGTTGAGCATATAGGTGATATTTCGTCACCTCTAGATACTCATTGTTGACTTATTTGTCTTTCATCATATTTTACATTGTGGTTCTGTTGAATAAACTAAATTACTATTTTGGGTATATCGAGCAATCCAAGTATTTAGGCTACCATGGCATTTTGGATTGTTGTTGTCAATGTGAGATTGGTTAAATAAAGGGTTCTGAGAAGGATAGTGATCTGTGTGCAAGGCCCGGAGAGGATTCTGTTCCCCTTGGGATGACCATCACTTTTGTGTCCTCATGTTGAATCATGGAATCTTTTGCACAAATGAGGTGGTTACGGTTTGTTTTTTGCAAAGATGGAACTTCGCAAAGTATGTGAAATGCAGAAAATGATCAACTGAAAGGTTTTTCTGTTAGGCCCTCTCTTTGTGATCCTTTGTGCCTTTGGCCTCAGAGGTTCCTTTGGCCTACAGAGTTGAGGATTTGGCCCGTGAATTGAAGGAAGTTACTTGGAGATTTTCTCTTTATCCCAAAGAAATCATGTAGGGCAAGCCATATACGGCTTTCTTAAAATCAAAACTAAATTATAATAAAATCTGGTATAGGGGCCTGTATCAGAATAGCCTTGACGATGTCCAAAGAGATTCACTAGAATTTTTAACAATAATTAGAAAAGATCTGTTAGTATTTGTTCCCTTGTGGACGCTAAAGCAGAAATCTTCTAACATGAGTTACAAGTTCTTCTGTACTTCTTTGAGGGGTCCTTTGTTATGGAAGGGAAGTGAATTGATTTTGCTCTTTGAGGGGCCCTTGAAGTGAATTACTATGACTATGAGATGGACCACAAAGAGTGATTTCTCTTGTTTTTTATGTTATGTCCTCTGGGTGCATTTGTATAGGACATGATATAGCCTTGAACATCTTTCTACTGAATTAAATTTACTGTTTGACTCTTCTTGTCTAAATATGAAGGTCATTGTAGAAGGGACAGCAAGATGTTTGGTTTGCTTGACACTGTGGGGCTTCTGCCAAAACCAATGCACCGTAAGATTATATAGGAATGCCAATTCTTTTTCTTTTCTAGAAACTTCATTTTTTTATCTGAGATCTTTTCCATAGAATGTGCAATTTGTGCATTAAATTTATTTTGTTATGAATTTAGGTTGTCCAATTCCCCTCCCAAATGACCCAGATGCCATAGTCATTCCAAAACGCAGTACTGCTAAGACATTGCCTCAAAACCTCTCATACATTTCAGACGATGAGTCTTTCAATGGTGATCCTTTGTTTGGTGGACGTGAAACTTGGAAGCAAAGAGATGAGAGTTTTAAGCTAACTACAACTATGAGGGTAAGCAAGATCACCTTGTTAGTAGATATTTCTTTGATTATGCATATTTGTTTGTGTAGTTGTAAGTAATTTATGTGTTCGAGGGTTATATGTTTGAGCTGTTCACTTGACTATAGTTTTGCAACTTCAGGTTTTTATTCAAAGCTAGCAGCATGGCTCACTGACTATTAAATTCACTGTAGTGCACATTATTAAATTTTGGGACAACTTTGCAATGCTTCTCATGCAAGCTTTTGCCAACATGGTTCACCCATTACCTAGATGTGCCCCTCTATCTTGGATGCTATCATTGTTTCTGTATGGGGCCCATTATTTTTTCTTTTGTGGGTAGGGCAGCTTGGCTACACATCATCATCATCATCATCATCATCATCAGACCCTTTCCCAACTATTTGGGTACAGGGACAAACTGTGGTTAGGAACCTCTGCTGCAGCACATGGCAGATCAAAATACCCATCGGGACAAATAGGTAGTATTGGTGCACACATTCACATAAAAATCAATTTTTCTTTTTTTTCTCTTGGGTGCATAATTTGGGATTTGAACTTCTTTAAACCATTGACTTTGCAAGTCAGCTTGCGATTGCCTGATTGTACTCAGCTTTGTCCATATCCATTTTCCAGTTTAGACTGAAAACTAGTTGGCCACTGAATTAGAGAATGAGATGATTCTCAAAGCCCAGGCTCTTATGAGATTCGAGCAGCTCCATTGAATTGCCCAAGTCACTCCAAGAGATTGTAATGTGTCTAACTGTCCTCCAGTTAATTTTTTTGAAATGTATATTTACCTGCGTAGTTCAATGAATTGATACCACTGAGTTCCTATTCAACTCAACAATCTGATGAAATATAGTTCAAATATAGTCAATTAGTGAACTATACTGTAGTATAGATTATAGAATAATTTCATACCATACTCTATAATGCATGAATATTTGTAAATAAAAGTTGACATAATAATAACATATAAAACCTCTGTAGCATATGGAGAAAGGTCCTATGAGTCTAACGTATGGAGAAAGGTCCTATGAGTCTACATGCTTCTATTGTAACATAAGGCCCTTGGAGCTAGAGGAATTGTTGGACCCCAAAATTTGCGCATGTACTCTTTTCATCGAATCAGTCAGATGGGAAAAAAATAACAAAAGGAAAAGAAAAATGTAATTTTTGAAACGAAAAGATTTTATGCTTCTGTGGGAGCATTCGGGTAAAACCCAATCTATGAGTATTTTTCGGACCCCAAAATTTTGGGATGCAACCTCTTCAACCCATAGACTTACCTCAATTGAAAAAATTTCCAAGCTTCACTTAATGAACTTGAGAAAAATAATTTGTAAAGATTGAACAAAGACTGTCCAATTTGTGAAGGGTGAGTTCCAAAGGTTAGAGAACTTAGAATTCAAATTTATTCTTTTAAAAATAATCATATAGTGATACTAAGTGGTTCCCAAAATTTCACATGAAAAAAGTCCTCCCTATCAGTTCTTGTGCCCAAGGGAGTAGGTGTACAATGCTCCCATGGGTGCACCAGTATACGCACTTGTATTTGAACTCACGCAAAAAAGGGGAGAAATGAGTTTGCCATTTTTGATATACAAAAACCATCCATTTGATGGATGGTGTTTCTAGGCCTTCACGACCTCAAAATCGATATTTTTTGTTTTTAATCAAAGATGTGCATAATCTCAACCCTAGCCATGTGTTTTAGCAGCGTAGCCAATTGGCTTATACTGTCGCATATGGCCATTGCTTATAGAATAAATTTTCTTTGCAAACACACTTATGTATGGGTGCGGTTTGTATAAGTCGTGAACCTTATGTTGTAAAAGTAAGGTGCAACTCAAAAATCTACCCCAAAAGGTTGTTCTGATGCCAGAAAACTTAATGGTGGTCAAGAAACTTAATTTCACCCTTAATTATGAAATTCAAACTCCAAAATGGCATAGATCAAGCAGATCTACATGCACACAAAAATCTTGAAAATAGATGTTCTAGATAATGTGTTACAAGATGCACTATTTTTAGGACTTGAAATCTATTTGTTCTTTCATATCCATATATCTCGAAGTTGAGATGATCAATTGTAGTATTTTGCAACAGCAGAACAACCTTTACAAGTTTATTTTTGAGGTGCACCTTACTTCCACAGTATAAGGTTGATACCTTTTATAAATGTTTGCCTTTATGTAATATATACATATTATACTAGTTATAACAAAGTCGGGAGCCAACCGAGTCACTAGGATTAGGCACCTCGTGAACCAAGTAGTGGTGTACAAACTCGGCAAATTAATAATGTGAAAGTAAATTCATAAAAAAAAATGTATTTCTTTACAAAATCATTGTATAAACATGTTCCTATGTAATTTGGATGATAATTTATGAACTTTTCTATCATTTTCTCTATTTTTATTCTTCCCCCTTTTTGGAATTTTCTGAATTATTTCAAGCTGTGAAATTTTTTTTCAGAATTCCGTCTTTTATATTTTTTTCAGCATTTTTTGACTTTTAGTGATCTTTAGGGTTTGGTTTTGGTTTAATATTTTTTAACAATTTTTTTTTTCAAATTTATAGCCTTTTTAGGAATGTAAAACTACTCAGGGAGTCTGCTCGGGACTTACACGAGTAACTTGCCTGGCTTGGGGCGTGTCCGAGGCCTGAGCAAGGTTCCAGAACATTGTACACTGTATATAATAATATATGTTTTGGATCGGATACTCATGTCTGTATACAAATTCTCCATTTGCGTATTTCTTCCAATATTTGTGCATGTTCACTTAAAAAAAATAAGAAAAAGAACAAAATATATATCCTGAAGGATTTGCTTCAGCTGAAAGGGCAAAGCTGCCGAGTAGATCATGAGGGCCACACATAGTCAACTCTAGGAAAGACTAGATAAACGCACGAAGTGTGTATGCGTAGGTGATTCATTGTCTCATAGGTTCCATGGACATTAAGTAGTAATTGTAAAATTGAATTCATGTGGGCTGAAGATGGCTACCATCATTAGCAAAACAACCATTAAGAGTAGACAGTTAGGTGGCGTGGAGATCCTGTAAACCAACTGCCATGTGATACATGAGTGTCAGTTAACATGAGAGACCTACCAAAGTATTTGATGGAGAAGCCTCAAGTGACCTCATATATCCGTACTAAGCGGTCAACGCCTAACCTAAGAATAAAGGATGCCTCATTCATGAGGCTACAAAAGTCTAGAAGATGAGTGAGGTTTCTAGTGAAGTCAGGTTTCAACTGCCTCAGGTTTCAACTTCTCTATGTCCAAAAAAAGGAAGTAAGACTTTTGTACAAAAGCAGTTGGGTAAGACTTTTGTACAAAAGCAGTTGGGTTCAGAGGGAAGCATCCAAATTTTAGGAACTTGCATACAAAGGATTCCACCACACCACTTTTCTGAGCAGGTTACCAGCTCTGAATATGATAACATGGCAGGCTGAGAGCGGGACCCTTGGTTTGGGTGGTCAGGGTGGTGAAACCGCAATGTAAGTCAAGAGTTCCAATCCCACTGCTTACCTACCCCACCTCAGAAAAAGGGAAAGAGAAAGAAGAAGAAGAAGAAGACGAAGAAGTGTGCAAGTTGACCTGGATTGCTGCATTGTAGGAAGAGTTCAACCTTCACCCCCTCCATCACAAGAATCAAGTTTGAGCATCAGTCAAGCAGTGTGCCAGTTGACCTGGATTGCTGCATTGTAGGAAGAGTTCAACCTTCACCCCCTCCATCACATAAATCTATCCTAGAGTTACTGTAAGTACTAAGCACCTTGGAACCACGAGCCTTATAGGTTATAGAAGCTTCAAAAGAAGTGGCATTCTTCCCCAAGGAATCAAGTTTGAGCATCAGTCAAGCAGTGTGCCAGTTGACCTGGATTGCTGCATTGTAGGAAGAGTTCAACCTTCACCCCCTCCATCACATAAATCTATCCTAGAGTTACTGTAAGTACTAAGCACCTTGGAACCACGAGCCTTATAGGTTATAGAAGCTTCAAAAGAAGTGGCATTCTTCCCCAAGTCCTAGGGAAATGAACTATGAAATAAGGTGCATTGCTCCAGTGCCAGAGCGACGCCAGCTATTGTAATTTTCAGTGACTGATGCTTATTACTGTGACCGCTTTTCTTGTGGTAGTCTTCAAGAAAAATAAAATCTTGATGGGTCTTGCCTGGAAATGATAAAGAGAAGATATCAGGTTGTCCCTGACATTGTCTGTTTATTTGTTTCTAGGGAAATGAACTATGAAATAAGGTGCATTGCTCCAGTGCCAGAGCGACGCCAGCTATTGTAATTTTCAGTGACTGATGCTTATTACTGTGATCGCTTTTCTTGTGGTAGTCTTCAAGAAAAATAAAATCTTGATGGGTGTTGCCTGGAAATGATAAAGAGAAGATATCAGGTTGTCCCTGACATTGTCTGTTTATTTGTTTCTAGAATAGTTAACCGTGAACTTTTGTTTGCTGGTTTGTAGTTGAGCCAGCTTTGGTGTAAACTAATCATTAAAGATTCTTCATTTAACTCCCTTTTTTGTGAAGTTTAGATTTGAAGATCAGAATACAATACTTGGATCTTCTTTTGTTTAACTATCGAAGCTTGAACGGCTTCCGGGGAAGTGGGAAACCTATTTATGATTGTGTGTAACTCTCTTTACCTTAATAGTATAGAACAGTCAACATCTTTAAAAAAAAAAAAGGAAAACTATCAAAGCTTGAACCTTTTTACCAGTTTTTCATCTGTCTAAGAGTTCTTACCGGAAGCTTCCTCATTAATCTTCTCTTTATGGAATCCCTCGTATTGGTCCTTTGCGCATGGTTGATCTTTTCATGCTTTTATACATTTAGATTCTTCAAAGCTGGATGGTGATTGTTACTCTCACTTTCTTCTAGGTACACTGCGGTTTTATGAAAAATGGGGGGGCGGAGATGGATGCAGTGGAAATTAAATATGTCAGGAAATGCAAGTTTGTGGTGGCTTCTGGTATTTTTGATGGTTATGACACCCCCCATCAGCCATCAAATATCAGCACTCGGTCTAAGAAGCTCTTTTGCTTTCTTATGGTGGTGGATGAGTTCTCCTTTGCTAAGATTAAAAAAATTGATGCTATCACAGAGGACAGTGATGGTGGAAAGTGGGTGGGAATTTGGCGTCTTATCGTACTTCACAAACCTCCTTATGATGAACCCAGAAGGAACGGGAAGGTACCTAAAATCCTAATACACAGGCTGTTTCCTCAAGCCCAATATAGCATTTGGATTGATGGAAAAATGGAACTCATTGTTGATCCCCTTCTTATTCTTGAACGGTTTGTTTACGTCCCTTTGCAACTTACATATGCATGCCTTCCATGAAAAATTGTTGTGCTCTCTCCCTCTCTCTTGTAATGTAGGATTTACAATTGTACGGGTTATTTGAGTGCAGTTACTTGTGGCGAGGAAGGAACACATTTGCCATCGCCCAGCATAAGCACCATCGGAGTATATATGAGGAGGCTGATGCAAACAAGAGGAGGAAGCGTTATGCCAGGCCTCTGATCGACTTGCACATGAAAATCTATGTATATGAAGGAATGGAAGCATGGAACCCAAAGAAAGGAACGCCAAGCGGTGAGGAAGAACTTTCTCACTTGTTTTGTCCCTTGGATGATCTCCCTATATTTTCAATAGCTTTTGAGTGAAAGCAATCTCTTCCTTGAATTCTCACAGCCAACTTTGCGATGTTATGTCCTCATGGTAGTTTTCCTTGTTTTTCCCTTCTGATAATCTCACCATATTTTCAGAAGATTAGGCACAAAACCAATCTGAATTGTTGAATTCTCAGAACCAATTTTCCAACGTATTAATTCCTTAACCGTTCTTAATTCTTATAATGTAAGCTAGTGAGCTTTGTCACTTTGCTCTGTGGGTCTGTAATTTCCTGTCTTGTTTTCCCATTACTGAATGTTACTTGATTTTAAAATGCAGATGTCCCTGAAGGGGCCATTATCATCCGAGAGCATACGCCGCTGACCAACTTGTTCAGCTGCCTGTGGTTCAATGAGGTGAACCTCTTCACACCTAGGGACCAGCTGAGCTTTGGCTTCGTTTTATACAGGTTGAAAGGTGCATTCAAATTCTTTATGTTCCCAAATTGTGAATACAATTCGTTGTTCATATTGCACCAGCACACAAGGGAGCATTCTTCCAAAGTCGAATGGGTGAAAAACATAACAGAATTTGAGAAAAACTCTAAGTTGAAAGAGAACAAGGGAGGTTTGGGGCTTTGGACTCCATATCCTGGGGATTTAGCCTCAGTGGAAATTCCCCCTGTCCCTCACATAAAAGAGTGAGGAATTAGGATTAATCTTCCATTTTGTGAATTTCTGATTTTCAGGCTGAAATCTGTAATCCAGATATATCATGATGGTGAGGTGGTTGTTCGCATTCTTTGCAGTATTTAATTTATGAGTAATGATCTTATAGGACCCTCCCACACCTACAAGTATGGGACCCCTACCGATCACCGGGGGATTTGGATTCAAATCTCAAGGTAAAATTTGAATCCCTTTTTTCCTTTTTTCATTAAAAACATACTCTCTCAACAGAGAACCTACCTCTCTCTCTATGGCAATAGCTTGCGTCTCTCTCCATTCATCTCCCTCTTTCGTTTTGGCAAGGGTCCTTCACTGTCAACTGAGACTCCAACCCTTTCTCTCTCTATCTCTCAAGAAGCCCCCCCCTTTCTAAAAGGATACCCTCTGTCTATCTCTTATCAGAAGCCCTCTCTCTTAGAAAAATATAAAGCATATGTGGGAGAGAATAGGGAGGTGGCTGGGAAAGAGAGAACATGAAGGATGGGGGGGAGAGAAAATTGCAATTAAAATTGTTGCAGGGCTTGGTGTTGTAGAGAGAGAAAGCTGAGTCTGGAAGGTTATTTGTTTGAATTGAAAACTTGGCTTACTGATTTGAATTGAAAACCTGGCTTTTGGTTACTGTTTTAAATTGAAATGCTAGCTATTGGGTTACTGGTTTGAATTGAAATCCTGGTTGAGTTCTACAATTATCTTAAAATTTGCGGTTGAGGAAGAGGGTTAGTGGGTATTGGTTTTAAGGTCTAACGAAGTAGGGAGAGAAGTGTTAATGAGGGAGATTAATGGTTGCTGATGATAATAGTTAGGCCTGAAAATGGGTGACAAATGTTTGAGTATACGAATGGGGGGTTGAGGAGTTATATGAGTTACAGAGAGGAGGAGGTTTGCTACTGAAGGAGGAGGAGAACTGGTATGAGGTGGAAATTTGCAGTGCACGGAAGAGAGTTTTTGGTAGAGAGAATTGGTTTACAGTACAAGAGAGAGAGGACAGTGGCATGAGGAAGTATATGAGGTGTGTGAGGAAGAAGGCGATTGATAGGTAAGAGTGGGAAACCTTCCATCAATTCCCTTCAAGTTTAGAGAGAGAATAATGATTTGATAGGTAAGAGTGGGAAACTTTCCATCAATTCCTTTCAAGTTTAGAGAGAATAATGATTTGCTGGAAGGATCTTGATTAGATGGTCAAACATGCACAAAAAAATATTTGTCAGGATATTTGAAATTTCACCTTGAGATTTAGATAGAAATTTAATTTTGATCCGGTGGGATCCTATGCTTGTAGGTGTGGGAGGGTCCTATAAGGTCAGTACTCTTCAAGTTATTGATTATTTTTTTTCCTGTAGAGTGCATTTGGCGGAAACAAGCTATTGATTTGCGAAGTGCATGATCCATTAGGAGGAGCCCAGTTCATTTGTACGGTGGGGATAATTTCGGCTCAATCGAGTATCAATGACTAAAAAGTATTTGTTGAGTCGGTCGACTACGTACTTCCCTTCTCCAAAATTCATCTTAAAGATGGATTTTGGATTCAGAATTTGAGGGTTTGCTAATCTCAATCATGATGATGATCTCCATGAATTTGGAAATTTTCTTCTTTGAAAAATAAGAATAGCGCTTTTTGAATTTCCTTTTATACGGTCCAATTTGGTGTATAGACCTCCATATTACTGATGGAGGTTTTTTTGATGCCTAAGGAGATGCACCAAAATAGGTGAGTCAACTAACTCATCAAAAGCGGGTCCATTAATTACTGGCCAAATACTTGGCCCTCAATTGAGGGCTTTGGGTGAAGAGAGGGTGGGAGGATATACTAGGCTTGTAGCTGTTCACCATGGGGAATCCAAACTTTGTTAAACAGTAAAAATGTGACATTTAATTTATGGGGCAAGTGGTTTTCGTAAGGATGCGGTTTGCACAAGGTTGCAACCTTAAACAATCAAAGGTACACCTCCAAACTTTGTCATAAGATTTTGGTGAAACATTATACGGAAGGCACAAGAATCAATTTTCATATGTGATATATAAAATTTTGAACTAAAAAATGTTTTAAATCAAGCAGATCTATAAATGCATGAAAATATTGAAAATAGGCGGTTCAAATAATGTGTCAGAATATGTACCATTTTTGGGACTTGAAAATCTTTCTTTTCTCCTTATTCATACATCTTGATGTCGAACATCTCGATGTTGAGATGATCAATTAGATGTTTTTCCAACATGGAAGCAACTTTTTTTGAGGGATTTTTAAGATATACATTAATTCTACATGTTGAGATCTGAACCTTATATAAACATTTACCCTTTTACAATATCTAATAGTGTTTTATCGCCACCTTCCAACACTTTGTTGAAAGGTGGATATGCCTCGTTTAAGTAATTTTCCGTGCACCTTTTGATGTCATGGGCACCTCAATGATATAAGCTCCACTAAAACCCAAGAAAGCCTAATTATTTTGATCATTTCTTAAAGAAAAGTACTTGGTGAGGCTGTGGCATGCAGGAAAAACAAGTCTTGGTATTAGAAACTCTATATTCGTTGACTTCACTTCGATTAACATGGATATTACAAAAAGAAAATCAACTTTATCTCTTAAAATAGGCCATTCTTTTATTTTCTTTTTTTTTGCAATGCTTTTCCTCGACCACAAGAGGTGAGTTTTTCAATGAGATTTTGAGTTGCAGCTGTGTAAAGCCCCAGTCTTCACGAACTCATTCTTTACTTAACAAATCATTTTTGTACTCCAATTTCACAGTCAAGATCGAAATGGAATTTCATGCCATCACAATGTTATTTAGCACGGGTCTGAATTTCTGGCAACGTTTGAGGTGCAGCAGTGTAAATTCAAGGCCTCATCAAAACCTCGCCTTTTAAAACTAATCGATCTCAAATATTTAGGAAAAAGTCATGATGATGATGAGTACACAAATAAAACTCCAGACCAAGCAACTCCAAATAACTAAATGCATTGCAGAGGAGGATATGTTCTATTCTCGAGACATTGCTAGAAGTGTGAACCTAAACATTATGGATGATGGGGTGTCACGCATTGATATTCAATGCATTATTATTGTTACAATATGTTTTTTTTTTTGTTTGTTTGTTTTGGGGAAGGGGGGCCGGGGGGGGGGGGTGTATTTCCAGGTGGTGTGGTAAAGCAAGGTAGTTGTAGCAAAGCAAAACAGAACTGTAAATTATAAGAAACAAGTGATTTTATGCACAAGATTAGATTAAACACTCTAAAAAGAAAAGGCCAAAATATGAATATCCCTACAAATAGCAGTCTAATTCTGTACAAACTATTTTTTTTTTCGTTAAAGGGTAAGCGATGAATTTTATAAATGAATGAAAGAATAAGGTGCATGAATGAATGCCAAGGCATACTTCGAGCGTATTACAAGTCACAAATTTCCAATATGAATACCACCTTCGGCATTGTCATCAACAGTATTCATGCTGGATCAAACAAACCGAAAAGAAGTTGAGAAATCTCAACGAAAATCAATGCTTGGCTTTAATGAATCTGAACCTTGGTCTTTCTAAGGCATCTTAAGCCAATTCATCTTCCATTCCAGAAAGAACATTGCTCCAATCTTGATTTACTTGGACTTCAATTCATCTATTGACAAGTTTGTCTGCAATAACATTTGTTTATCTGAAAATGTGAGATATTTTCCACATAATGGAATCCATATATATATAGTGTAATCTCAAGCCATCTCTGATGAAATCTTCAAAGAAAAGACTGAGAGTTAACAGCAGCAATAAGAGGTTTGGAATCACTCTCAATCCATAATTTTTCAATTTGTTTGGTACGAGCAAGCTCTGAAAAGTGCAGTAAGTTCAACATAGAAATTAGTGGCACATCTGAAGTAGTCAGCAAAAGAGCCAGACCAATCTCTGACAATTCAACCAAAACCAATTTGGCCTGGATTGGCAGCTCCATCTATATTGATTTTATACCACCCATAAGATGGCAAGGACCAAGCACATTCCATTATCTTTGGAGCTCTAGGCAAAGAATAATAAATTCCAAGATGATCAAGAATTTTATGCTCAAGAGGATTAGAGCACACGCATTTTAGAATAGAGCCAACATCTCTGATAGAGAACTTAATTGCAGCAAATGATCTGAGATAGGGAGGATTTCTTCCTATCATAAAATTGAGCATTCCTTTCCTGCCATATGGAATGAATAGCTATCGGTAAAATGCATTTCCAAAGGGAACCAATTGGGCTAGAAAACTTTGGTTTTTCCATCTTTCCACGAGTTCCTGAAAAAAAATAAAAAAAAGGAAAAGAGTAATGCCAAATAGAGCAAAAATATTATTCCAAATGTTAACAGCAAAATTGCAGGATATAAAGACGTACTACAAGTCTTCAGAATGTTGCAAGCATAGCTGGCTTCTCGACGCCAAGGATACTCCTTTCTTAAGTATTTGTTCATTAGTGGGCAGCCTCTTTTTAAAAACTCTCCATGCCAGAATCGAAATTCTAGGGGAGAGCATGAATTCCAAATGATGGAATACCAAGTAACATCCTCAGTTCGCATTCTACAACAGTAACAAACTATTCTTTTCTTTGCTTCGAGGATTCTAGAAAAATAAAAGTTTATATAGGATGTCAACCTTATATTATTGAAATAAGGAGCACCTCAAAAACCCATCACAAAAGGTTGATCCGATGCTAGAGAACCTGTGAATTGATCATTGACCTTGATATGAAAATAAAACAAAAAAAATTCTAATCAGATACGTAGTGCATCTTGTAACTCATTAGCTATAACATTCATTTTCAAAAAATTTAGTAGTCTATAGATCTGCTCAATGACACCATTTTTTAAGTTTTAAATTTCATAATTAAGGATGACAATTGATTTTCATACAATCACAAAGGCTTTCAGCACCAAAATTGCATCTTTTAACACGATGCCCCTTACTTTAGTTGTTTAAGGTTTGATTATTTAGTATTAACACGTTGTACAACCCTTACTTCAATGTCTTAAATAATCAACCCTAGACAATTAAAGGATAGATTCGTCGATTATAAGTGGTCGGTGATAAATATAATGGGGCTAATTCCTTAGTTATGTAAAACCTGTGCCCCATCGCACGTGTCTGCACGTTTATGCAATGGCAGTGGGACCCACCTCTATGCAACCCCCCTAGAGTGTTAGTTAACTATGCACATGTTTATGCTATTTCCATTGGAAAGGATACTCTAGTTCGTGACCACAAGGAACATGTGGTCATGAACGTAAGAGATATATACCCATGAGTAAGGGTGGGAAAGGGGTCAAATTGAACCGTAGACCAAAGGGTTGAACCGATCGGATCCAAGTCTGGACCTAGGCGATGGACTTGATTGGGTCTAGGTCCTCTTGATCTTGACCTGAACCAAGTTTAGGTCTAGGTTTGACTACAACCTGGATCCTACTAGGTTGAGGTCAACCCGCCTGACCCGACACAACATTTATTAGGAAACAATATATATAAATAATACTAACTGCATACTATTAAATACATAAATTAATTTTTATATTTTTTATTATAGAACTGGAGCATACTATTAAATACATAAATTAATTTTTATATTTTTTATTATAGAACAGGACCAGATCCTACCCTACTCGGGTAAATCCAAGGCCAATTGCCTTGACCCAATCCGGATCCAAGTGTAACTTAGAAACAAACAGGTTGGGTCCAAGTCAACCCAAACCTGACCTAAACCATCCCTTCCCCCTCAACCATGAGGGCCATGGCTGTCCGATGAATGTGTTGGATGGTGATAAAGAGGGTGTGACAAACAAACCTTGCTGTTGGCTCCCACTTTCTTCATTCTTCTCTCACGCATTAATTGAATGGTTATGACTCTCATGAGTCATGACCAACTATCTTCAGTGGTCATGAGAGACAGTGTACTTTCCTTCCATGCTTGGAATCTCTCTCTCGCTGTTTCTCTCTACAATTTGTTTTTTCGTTAAGCAACAAAAGCTGGACCATGAGACAGCTTGCAATTTGCAAATAGACCCCGCCATGGGTCATGCAACGATGCCTCTCACCAAATTACTAAACATTTCTGTATTTGTATCTTAGTTAATTATCATCATTCAAGCCTTATCTCAATTGTATATTAGTTAATCAACTCGGCTTACCTAAGATGAGGCACGAGTATTGCAAAAGTCGTTACAAAACCAAAAAACAAAGAAAAAAAAATAAGAAGTTCAACGCCTTGTTTTATGAATGAGGAATAAACATGAAGACCAAGAAATATGAATGAGGAATAAACATAGAATTAAGGGGAAGTACACCATAGTCTAATGGACTAATCTACTGTTCAATTCAATGATGAATGGACAGACAAACGATAATGTTAATCTTGTGATACACTCAACGTTTAAAAAGCGGCGATCCAAATTGGGAATTAATGTGGGTAGTCTAGTTCCTACAATATCTCGAAAATTGGCCTGATCTCTTTTTTAATTACTTTTAAGGGTTTTTTTTTTTTACAGTTGGATCGCTAATCCACCTCTGTAGACATGTTTTTGGGATTGGCTATCTAGGTTTTCCATGAGAAATGGACCAATTCTTTGTTTTGACTGGCAACCTAGTCACCAAATCTGAATCGACCAATTCTGATTCAAATCCCCGATTTTCAAAACCCTCGATCAAGACTTAAAAGTTATTTTTAGAAGTGTCGATGCCAATTAATTTGATGATTTTTCAATACTAAAACATTAAGTTATGGGCACGTATATTATGCTCCCTTAGGAGCATAGTTTACTTTTACTCCCTTATTCAGAAGACCAACTTGGGAGGATTTTTTTCAATCTCAAATTTTGGCAACCACTTAATAATCATTAGATGATTATTTTCAAAAGGAAAAATATAAAATTTGAGTTTTCTAATACTTAGATCTTACCATCTAAAAATATGATTGTCTCTTTTCAATCTTGAGATTTTTTTTCTTAAGTGCATAGAGTGTAAAATTATATTTGAGGTTACGTGTCCAAAATTTGAGTGCCTAAAAGTAACTCTAGGTAGGGTTTTATCCAAGGAAATAAATGTACAATATACTTTCAAGGGAGTATAATATCTTTTGGCTTAATTTATTGTGTGATTTGAGATGGGGCTTTAGGGCATATTTGTTTTGAAATATTTCATAAAAAAAATATTTTTATGTGAAAAAATTCTTCTGTATGGCTAGGTATGAGAATATTTCGGCACCATTTGGTCCGGTGCAACTCTTTGCGACGATTGATGATTTGTGAAAATATTTCAATATCTAATCATAAAAAAATATTATTTTACGAAGCAAAAAAACCTTTGAAAAGCCGCTTTTCCATGGGAATATATGCGGGAGACAAAAGCGTGGAGCCCATCCATGATTGTTGCTAGTGGTACACGATTGCGACACGCCGACACCTCCCGTGTTAAAATATGAAAATATTGCCCTTGTTCCACGATTGCGACACTCGGACACGTGTCTTGTTAAAAAATGAAAATGTCGAACAGCGGTCACTATAAATAATATCGTTTGTACCCAATGACTTTATTGTTGCTCTTCCCCATTACTACTAAAGTGATGTCGTCTTTTTGTTATTTGTGATGATCAAAACATCATCATCGTGTCCAACAAAGATGGAACTTCAATGCTCTTATTTTATAGTTTTTATTTTTTAGTTAATTTTATTAGCCTTGAATTATCTATAGGGAAAAGTTTATATAAGGTTGCAACCTTATAATGTAGAGCTACAAACACACCTCAAAAATCCATCGAAAAAGGTAGTTTTAATGTTGAAAAACCATTTGATTGATGATCTCGACGTCGAGATATATGACCATGAAAAATGAAAAAAATTTAAGTCTCAGAAATAATGCATTTTACAACATATTATCTACACCGTCCATTTTCAAGATTTTCATATGTTTATAGATCTACTTGATTTGTACCATTTTTTAAATTTAAAATTTTATAATCAGATATAAAAATAGATTTTGAAATAATCCTAAGAACATTTTGCATCAAAATTATATACCATGATAAAATTTGAAGGCGCACCTTACCTCTACCGCCACAAATGCATCCGTATGCCAACTGCACCCTTATCGATATGTTTGCATCAATAAACTCATAATAAAAGTTTAAAATGAACTCATGATAAAAAAAAGTTTAAAACAAGAAAAGGGGTTAGGTCGTGGTGGTAGCATCCCCATACCTGATTACCGCGTTATGATTTTCAATTCTGTTTGGGACACCACCTACTGATATTTTCAAAAACGTTAAACTCCCTAATCTATATGAAAAAACGAGTAGAGGCATGTTTTTCCCTAATAAATTACTACAAAAAAAAAAAAAAAAAAATTATTTCATGTGGCGGGGACCGTATTTTTACATTTAGGTGGTCCATCTAAAAACAATTGAAACTAACTGTCCAAATATTTTATTAATAGAATTAGTATTTTAAAAAATTTAAATTTATTTATTTTTTTCATATTCCTGATGTCCATGTTAGAGATTATATTTCCTTAAAAAATAAATAAAAATATCCATCTCAAAAATATATTTTTAAAAGGTGACTTATTTCTACATGGACTAATAGAAACTGTGTCCACAAAAAAAGGTTCAAAATAAACTCATGATAGAAAATTTAACATAATCACAATTCATCTGAGTGATATTTGGTGTTTAATTGTCATTTTAAAAATAAAATAAAAAAGTATGTTAGATGTTATAAGCTGTAATCACGGTTAGGAAACTAGAATTACGTAGTTATAACGTCCAAGGCTGTTATTTCTATTACTACACTATTTTTAAGAATAGTGAGACATAAGGTTACAATAACGTTGTTAATCTCATAAAAAAACCAATAACTATTACTGTTATATCAGTCATCATACCATGTTTTTGAGCTTTGGCTGTAACAAATGCTCCTAAATTTTTTCTATTAAAATGCCTGCATTTGTATAGCAATATATTTTCATATAAAGAGATGTTTTATTATCATCATCATCATAGTTTTTTTTTTTTAGTTAATTGAGGTCGGTTTCATGAATCTTGGTCCGTCATTCTGCTCTATTAAGGTTTATACCCTCAACGAAGCTAAGTAAAAAGACGTTTTGACATTGGATGAAATAATCATATAAATTGAGCGATATAACTCAACTCTTTTCTTTAGGTAAATCAGCAACAAGAAAGGCACCCTGCACAACTTTCATTTATCGAGAAAAATGATACAAAATTACGATAAAGGCATTTTTTAAACTGAAATATTCATCATCATCATCATACAAGCTTATCCCAACTCCTCACATCTAAAGTAAGAGATAAAAGTAATCAAATCAAGCAGTCGGACCCTCGAAACTGTACCATCAGATGATCTAGCACTATACCTTGCTACTTGTTAGTGAATTAGCAATATCATTTGTTTCACTATGAACCAAGGGGATCACTTAAACACAAGGGTTATAACTTAACTACAACTAACAAAGCATAACAGTCCGTACACGCATGACCAAGCATTTGCTAGCTTTATTCTATTACATATTTATGAGAAACAGAAGAAGAATGTGTCATATTTGAATCATCATATTTTTATAACTATTTTGAAGCAGCACATCACATTTAAATAAATATATTTATTAAAAAAGAGCAGTAAAACACCATGCTTGCTTTTTACACAATGAAAAGGTTCACAACAACAAACACAAACAAATCTAGAGTATAGTATGTTTTCCCCTGTCGTGAGGATTGGTCCTAAGGATTTTTTCGATATGAAACAACACACAAAAAATTTAAAAATAAAAACAGATCTCATTATGATTCCTTATTGGAAGTAAGAATATGGCCAAGAAACGGCCAGAATTGACTGGTTCTAAAAAAGTATTAGTCTCTTACTGATTCCTCCCTTAAAACCCTACATTTATTTTTTTAAGTCTATCTAATATTTTATTAAGTCCCACTAAATCTCCGTCCCATCACCTTTATTTTAATTTTTTTCCTAATTTTTAGAATTATCTTAAATCATCAATTCAAATTGATGGACCATTGATCCAGCAATCCGACACGAACACAATGAGGCGAGCTATTTGCCCACTAATTTGAGTCTCCATTAAGAATATCTCACAAGCTCCAATTATTTTTCTTCTTTAAGTGTGGTTGAAACAAAAAGGCCAAATGAGTACTTTTCTTTTTCAAAAAATGAAATTACCATCATTCACCTTTTTTTTTTTTTAATCATATCGATAAAAAATATAGGCTTTACACGGTTTATTTTTAAATAATTAATAATTTTCAAATATACCAAAAAACTTAAACTGATAGACCCAAATGATACTACCACCACGACCACAAATTTGCACCCAAAAACACTGATGGTCTTATGCAATGCACGGGCTACATAATCATCACTGTGATACCTTTTCACGTGAAATCTACCCGTTGAATGGTTGCCACGTGGTCTCTTTGCAGTTGACACATGACCAAAGGCCCCTTATCATTGTCTATAAATGTCTCAAATACCCATGCACCTTAATAAAGGGCGGGATTGACGCTTGATTTCCATTTGTTAAAAAGCGGAATTGGCGATTGATATCATTATCAAATGCAAAACCGCATCATATTTCCTAGTCGATTTCAATAATCTATTAGTCATTTAATATTTTTAAATAAATTTCATTAATTAAGTTGGAAAAGTCATTTTTCACTGGGAAATCAAATCTGAAAATAGATCATTTCCGCGTTGATCTGGAAAATGAAGTAGATTTCAATTGCAAAAAATGGTCCATGATGAATTAGCTTTTGGTCAACCATTTCATTTTATAAATCTATTAAATTTACATTATTTTTTGAGTTTCAAATTTTATAATAAAAAATTAAAATATATTTGTAGACTACGACAAGATCTCTCGATGCCAGAAGTGTATTTCCATACAAGTTCTATTGTCGCCCTAATAAATTTCATATTGCCGAACCACATCGGTCAAGTAAACAATTATCAAAAAACATAAAGGATTCAGTTTCTATAGCTCATGGGCTTATGGAAAAAAAAAAAAAGCCACACTTCAGAACTTCACCGAAAAATATGGTTCCCACATGTGAACTTTAGGATGGCTTAGAAAACTATTTCCACCTTTAATTATAAAACTAATGCTTCAAAAATATTACAAATATTGTTGATTTATAGACACTAGGAAATTGACGAGGTCTAAATAATGCACTATAAAATACAATACTTTTTAAGATTTAAAACTCTTGTTTTTTCTTATGTCCATAATAGTCAAGATCGAGATGATTAATCTGATGATTTTTTTAAACATCATAACTAAAAATTTCAATAAAATAATTTCTGTTTTATTTATTTTTCATAAGGATTAATTTAACTTTTCCCAAAGTCACTATATGAGAAGAAGAATCACGCTTGAAAGATGCAAGTTGGCAAGAGAGCGGTCTTCATGTGACCAGGCTGGTCCCTCTCGTGACCGGTCCAAATCATACTTGTGAATTTATATCGCCTCTCTCCACATATTTCCAAAATACCCTTGAATTTACATGTTGCACCATTCAAGGGTGACGGTAAAAGGTTAAGGTAGTCAGCGTAAAAACGGGGGTTTGTGTCTTGAGAGCGGCCACTTTGTGCATAAGTCAAACGTTATGACCGTTTGCAGTGCACCCTTCCTATGATCTTGCTTAGGCATACCAACACCCGGTTACGGCCCTTACGACCGCTGCACAAGAGTCGTGCACACAATTAGAAACTGTATTATCATACACCAGTGGTGTATGGCATTCGATAGCACACATATGTTGTCCATTAGGACATTTACCATACACCAGTGGTGTATGGCATTCGATAGCACACATATGTTGTCCATTAGGACATTTACCATACACCAGTGGCGTATGGAATAGGATAGCACTCATATGCTGTCGATTAGGACGTTTACCGGTGTAGGGATAGATGAAGGATCACGAGGCGTACCATGTACACCACAGTGAGGGATGGTGTACTTCCATTTCATATGAAAACCTATACAGTAATTTTACTCTTATCTTTTCATGCTTTCACATCATTAATAGTCCATTTCAAGGTTTAGGAAAGGGCGATTTGGGTCTATAGTACACGAGGATTCGTGTAGCCGACTCTAGTTAGTTGAAAAAAGGTATTGATGATGAGTTATAATGTTTCTTTGATTCCCTATATCGGAATTAAGATCCAAATATACCGCCCATATCCTTTTTTGAAGTGTTTATCCATTGTGGATAGCCGGTGGAGTTTGAATTGTGGAACAATTCAGTGATCTGGTTTGGGTCTTGTCGTTGATCTTCACGGTCTGCAACGATGTCATGGTCTATGGGGAGCATGCCATACTTGACCAAACAGCCAAGGACTCATTTGGGTTGAAGAATGTTTACCAATGGATTTCTAAATTTGAGATTTGGGGAGTTAGGATCCATTTTTTTTTATTTTTCATTGTTACATTATGTGTTTGTACTTCATCCAATTTTTGCTTCATGGAATGAAGATTTTTCCATTTGTAGACCTTGGAATAAGATGGTATAAACATGTTTATGGGGGGCAAAAAAAGTCACACTTAGAAATTATGGGATTGTATATTATGAGGCTACTTACCACTCTTAGCCAGTGGTTTAAAAAACGGATTGGTGTTTGGATTGGGCACTCCAAAAACTCATTTGAATCGGTGAATAGGCGATTCGGATCGGAAATTGGCCGATTTAGTCGGATTAAGTTTTAAAAAATATCAAATTATTAAAAATTATTATAAATGTTGTATTTTAAGAATCCAATAATAAATGAGGATACTACGTTGTTAACTTTCATTTTTTTTTTATCAATTTATGAATATTGAGATGTTCTTTCCCTATATGAAATTATGTTAACTTTTAAATTTACATCACACAAAAGAAAAATCATAAAATTATTATGGACAAAGTATATAAGCATTACATGGACTACAATAAAGAGCGGATTAAATCGATGAAAAAATAGCCACTAAAATATCGAACTGACGGAAAACCCTAATCCTCTAAAAAAACCCAAATTATTACAACCAAACTAACTAAAATCCAAAATTATTATAACCTAACTAACTATAATATTATATACTGAAATTAAAATTGTTGGTTTACATTTTATAATTATTTTATTATACAAATAATAACAACTCCAAAATATTTTATAATATGATCAAATTTAAAATGTATTATTAACAATTGTAAGAAAAATAGTACATCACATGATTTATAATACAAAATTAACGAATAAAATAAAAGATTTGGTTATCAATATAAAAATTATTAGAATGTGCACCAAATTTTGAAATAACACTTTAATTTTTCAAATTTTTAATTTTTTAGATTTCTAGAACAAATTTAATAAAAGAGATTGGTAGTAGAAAGAGAAAGATTTCAAATGAAATAAACTTTATTAAGTTAATGCATTGTTTATGGAAATTATCTCAAATCGAAAAATGAAAGTTACATTTATAAATATAAATGTCTTTATCACATATATCTAAAAATGAGAGTTACATTTATAATTATAAATGTCTTTGTTATATACATCTAAGCGTATGGGTGAAAGCATAGGGCATCGCAGGCGAGTTGAAGGTTTGCCGTATCGTGTTTTCGATAGAGATGGAAGTTTGCCACGTGCAACCTCCTTGTACTTTACTCTTTCACAAAAGTACTTAGAGCAGAGATGGAAGTTTGCCACGTGTGACCTCCTTGCACTTTACTCTTTCACAAAAGTACTTAGAACGAGGCTAAGAGAGAATCACCCACAGAATGTATATCATACAAAGGAAGGAAAGTCCTTTTTCTCGAATTTATGTCTCTTCCTCGGTCTCTTACTTTGCGTGAATAAATTGCTTACTAGACTCCTGATCTAGATCGCCCCAAACCATTTTAGATAAGAAAGTCTCTTACTCTGCGTGAATAAATTATTTACTAGACTCGTGATCTAGATCGCCACAAACCATTTGGATAAGAAAAATAGGTCAATATATGTTTCACATTATAATCAGACCTGGAGACTGAGCATTTAAAATTTTTGTTTATTAATTTTTCCTTCCTGCCGTAGAAAATCAATTACCGTACCAAAATATAATAGATTATGGGAAAAAGTTTATATAGGTTATAACAGTAAAAAGGCATACCTAAAAAATCCAGTATAAAAGTGTTGCAAAGTTGAAAGACTTTCCAATTGAGTCTCTAGACTGGAGATGTATGGTATAAAAAAAGGAAAACACTTTTAAATCCTAAAAATAGTTCATCTTATTATAAGTTATTTAGATTATCTAGTTTCAAGATTTTGAAGTGTTCATAGATTTGCTCAATTTGTATTGTTTTTTACATTTTAATTTTCATAATTAGTTTTGCATATGGGTTTTCAAGCTATCGTGAGGTTTCAAACATCGAAACTACATATTCCAACAAATTTAAGTGTCTTAGTTGTACAACATAAGGTGGCACCGTGCTAGTGTGAATGTTCAAAACAAACAAAAAGGTGAGCACCTTATACAAACCTCACATTAATATTGTGAACCCAAAACACAAATAGAGACAAAAACTGGTCATAAAATTTCAAAAGAGAAATAGAGATAAACTAGCAATATATTTTGAGAGAGATAGAGATACCAATAATAAATATTACTTTTAGTACGAGTGGTCACAATTAATTTGACCATTAAATGTAAAATTGGATGGCTACATTTATTCTATTACTCGAGCTCAAATTTCAAAAGAAATGCTCTCAAACTTTGTGACGCGCCTAACCATCAAATTGTATATTGGATAGTTAAAAGTAAACGATTATATACAATGAGACTATTTACCTCTCATACAAGGAGGTCACAATTACTTATAACTATCTAATGTGACATTTGATAGTTTGGGTGTGTCACAAAGTTTAAGAAAAGTTTTTTAAAAATTTGAGTTTGATCAATGGAACAAATGCAACCATCTAATTTCACATCCAATGGTCAAGATCAATTGTGACTACCTTGCACCAAAGGTAAATCTCACCTCCTTAAATCGAATGCAAAGAGTCTCACTCTATACCAATCACAAATTTTAAAAAGAAAATGAGATTACGACCTTGTAAGGTTAAGTATGGTTCAAAAAAGTGAATTCCCTAATCTATGTGAAAAAATAAGTAGGGTCTATCTTCTCCACTGAATTATCCAAAAAAAAAAATAGGCTTAGTCACATTGACGCACAAAACAATACATGAAATGCCACACCTCGTCAACTGTAGGCATGAAAGAGGGACATAGAGATATTTATGGCTAAGCATGGTTTGAGACAGAGATCTACTCCGCGATAAGAGAGAGAGATATTTATGTATAAACATGGTTTGAGAGAGGGAGAGAGATTTATGTATAAGCATGGTTTGAGACATAGAGATGTACTCGGCCATAAGAGAGAGAGATGGGTAAAACATGGTTGTTCATAGTGATTTAAAAAACGGATCCATGGTTTGGATTGGGCATCACAAAAATTGGTGGCATTTTTATTGTAGAAAAATACTGTTTTTAACGTAACAAAATGTTGTTTTATTGTAGCAAGTACCGTTTTTTTTATATTAGTAAAATCGGCACGAGGTAACTGATTCCCAAATCAAACGTCCCAACTTAGTATTATTTAAATAAGTGGATGTGCGGATTCACACGGAGCTTTGTGGGGGATAGCGGTCAGCTTCCAAGGATGCGATAGCAACATGTCTTGAAGGGGTCCTTCTCATTTTTTCTTTTGCTTTAGTCATATCCAATCATTTTCAGCATCCTCTTCTTTTATAATCACTAATTATACTCGGTAAAAGATGTTACGTTTACCAAAAGAAGAAAAAACTATGGAATAAATAGAAGGTGGAAGGTTGAATTTTGAAAAAGAAAGAAATGACAAAATGAGAAAGAATGACATATGCAAATGAATAAATGATGGGAAAAGTTTATACAGAACCTAAGCTCTAAACAATCAAATTAAAGCATACCAAAAGAAGAAACTATAGAATAAATAGAAGGTGGAAGGCTTAATTTTGAATAAGAAAGAAATGGCAAAACGAGAAAGAAGACAAAAACTTCATATGCAAATGAATAAATGATGGGAAAAGTTAATATAGAACCTAGGCTCTAAACAATCAAATTAGAACCTACCTTAAAACTTTCACTAGAATAGGTTGTTTTGATGCCCAAATATCATCGAATTGATCATCTTCACATCAAGATGCATGGACATGAGAAAAAAAATAGATTTCAAGTTTTGGAAATAGTGCACATCTTGTAACGTATTTTTGGAACGTCAATTTTCAAGATTTTCAAGTTTTCATAGATCTGCTTGATTTACACTAGTTTTTAAGCTTTAAATTTTATAACTAAAGATGAAAGTATAATTTAAGGCTATCACAAAACTTTCTAGTATTGAAATTATATTTCTTGATACTACTTAAAGGTAGGCTCTAATTTGATTGTTTAGAGCCTCGGCTCTTTATAAACCACACTCATAAATGATCCCTTGAATTATGTGTGCCCCATGTGGTATCTCCCTCTTTATTGACACTATATACTTTTTTAGTACAAAAAAGTAATTTTACTCCTAGCCGAAATTAGAACGTCACGTCCGATTAAAGACACTGGTAGTTTAAAAAAAAACGACTATACCTCAGGTGAAAAAGTATACGTCTTGATTTTACATTTGAGGGCTTGAGATTTGTTTTCTCTTTGAAAAATGAGAAAAAAAGGAAACATAGCTGATATTGTATACAATCCGTAAACAATATATACCAATGTAATAAGCAAGCGGCCTCGTCGATATTGAGGACTTGGGATGTACCATTAACTATGCTCATGTGCTGGCGACTTTTGGTGGAGAAAAAGCAAATATAAGGGTCCAATTTTACATTTGACAGCTTATAGTATTTGTGACCTTTGAGTGGAAAATATTTGTATACAATCCTGAAACAATATATACATGAATGGCATTGATTCATTTCATTGATTATATTCTTTGCTTTCAATCGAATCACAAGATGGATGGACATGAGAAAAATTGGATTTCGAGTATTGAAAATAGCATATTGTGAAGCCTATTTTGGACCGTCATTTTTTAAGATTTTTAAATGTTCATAGATCTGCTCGATTTGTACTATGCTTGAAGCTTTAGATCTTATAATTAAAAATAAAAATAAATTTTCATGCTATTACAAAGATTTTCAGTACAAAAACAACAACTTTCGACACTATTTAAAGATGCGATTTACTTTGATTGTCTAGAGCTTCAGGCTTATAAAAACCACACCCTTTCATTCATTATATTCTTTGCTTTCAATCAAACCATAATAAATCCCCACGATCCCACGATTGAGAACCATGTTCTCTTGCAATCCACGTCTGGATTTATTGTTGCCGTTATATGATTTGTAAACATTATTTATTTGCTCTAAACACGATGTATGATAAAAAGAAGAAATTTGCTGAAAGAAAAAAAAGGTAATTTACTTATTTATTTGGATTCGTTTTCATTAAGAATGCAATTGCAATCTCCTGAAAAGAAAGGGTTTGTATACCTAAAGTTTGAGGACTGTAAGCCATGACATATTCTAATAGGGGGCATTTTTGCCGGTGCTAAATAAACGTGATTTCATTATATTACACCTAACTTTTGAACTATGTATTATCTCACTCGGGTTTTTCTTTTAGTATAAATAGTTCACCATTCTTTTAATCAAAATTAAAGGAAAAATTTTACATAATTAAGGTCTTAAACAATCAAATTAAGGCGCATCTCAAAAAATTCACTAGAAGAGGTTGTTTCAATGTCGAAAATCCCTCAAAACGATCATCTTCACCTCGAAATATATGGACATGAAAAAATGAATTTCAGGTCTAGGAAATATTGCAACTTGTAATGCATTATTTGGGACGTCAAATTTCAATATTTTCAAGTGTTTCTAGATATGTTCGATCTATACTTTTTTTTAAGCTTTAAATTTTATAATTAGACATGAAAATAAAATTTCAGGTAATTACAAAGATTGTTGTTATTTGAAAACCATCTTTCGGCACTATTTAGAGGCACGTCTTAGCTTGATTGTTTAGGGCCTCAACCTTATACAAGCCGCACCCAATTTTAAGTAGCTTATCAAATGGTACTTTAGGGGAATTTGTTAAATCACACCTAATGATGATGACGTTAAATAGTTAAACTGTTTAGTATGATATGATAAAATTCTCCTAAATCAATGACGCCTAGGTGCCACTTTCAGTATTGAAAAAGCTTATATAAGATGTTAACAATAAAAAAGTACGACAAAGTTAAAAAACTCGTTGCAAATGGTTGTTCCGATGTTGGAAGACCCTCCAATTGATCATCTCGACTTCGAGATCTATGGATATAATAAAAAAGATGATTTTCCTATTCAAGATCTTAAAGTACTTATAAATCTGCTTGATCTATGTTATTTTTTAACACGAGGTTTGAAGTTCTAAAATTCATAATTAAAGATAAATATAGATTTTCATGTCATTATAAGGTTTTATGGCATTAGAAATGCACCTTCTAGTAATATTTAGAAGTACGTGTTATTTTGATTTTTTTTTTAATGTTGACGCCTTATATAAACCTCACCGGTTAGTAAGCTACTTCAACTTATGCAATAAGCTTGGTCTCACCTTCCTTCCATTATGCTTTAATGAATGAAGCAATTGTGTTGAAAAATAAGGCGTTATCTTGTATTTAGTATTCCTGGGATTGAAAAATAAGGATCATTGTATTTATTTTATATATATTATTAAGTCACAATTAAAGGAAAGGCACTCAGCATTCCACATAGCCCTACAAGTATGGAGCTTAAGTTAAGCTATCTATTCAAATAGACAAAACTTTTAGAGTAGGGTATGTGTATGGATTTTTCTTTACTGATTTGGTCTAATAGAATTCCCTACAAAAGTCTCTAATCAAATCTATTAAATTTGACAAGAATATCTCTTCCTACATTCCCTCCTAAACTGAATCCTTATATCAAAAAATATTTACTAAAAAATTTCTCAATTTTTTTTATTTTCAAGTTTCCTAGTCCTTCCTATATTCTCTCTTTATGCCCTCCATTTCTCATCCTCCGTCCCCCACCCACTTTCTTTTGGTTTTTCGCCTATGCAAGGTCACAATTATTAGTGATCGTTAGATTTGAAATTGAGTGGTCAATGATGTGTCATTGTTTGTCCACAAAGTCTAAAATAAAAATTTCTCGAATGTTGCAACATAATTTTCTCGATTGGATTTTACATCTAATGGCTAAAAATGTTTGTGATCTCCTTATACCAAAATCAAATATGTCATAATATACTATCCCTATATATTCATTCTAACATTTATATGTAGCTACATATATATTGTAAATGCTTTCACTATATTTTACTCCACTATATCGATTATATATTAAGAGGCATGTATAATTCCTTTGTAGTTTTGAGTTCATTTTCATCTCATCACTTTTTCCTTGAATGGTAAATGAGGTATGTTGGTTTTGTTGGGGTGCAATGGTTGGGTTGGGTATTGGTTGACCCCGACCTAAACCCTACCATACAAGGTTTCACATGGACCTGACATTGACTCGCTCCAAGTCTAAGTAATTTAGACCAAGACTCGGATCTAAAAATTTTAAAAATGAGAAATTTATTTTTATATTATTTATAATATATTTTATACCCAGGTCTATCCGAACCGAACTCAATAGGGTTCAGGTGGACCCGGAACTGTTCCCAGTTCGGGTCAACCGGCGGGAATTGATTGCCAGCCCTAACATTTTGGGTACCATGTTTGGTAACTCTTGTGAAAAAAGTTAGGTTCTAACCATTTTCCTAAAATATTGGGGTACACCACTTATTGTTAAGCAAACAATTAAATTAGAGCCCACCTCAAAATTTTACTAAATCAAGTTGTTTTGATGTCCAAATATCTTCAAATCCATGTCTTGACATCAAAATGCTTAAATTTTTTAGATTTCATTTATCTACTCAAGCTACATTATTTTTAAAACTTTAAATTTTATAATTAAATATAAAATTATATTTTAAGGGTTTCACGAAAGGTTTCAACATCGAAACCACATTTTTTCAACACTATTTGAAGGTGCTTTATTTTGATTGTTTAGAGCCTCGGCTCTATACAAACCTCAACCATTTATAAATGTGGTCCGGCTTTTCCTGACACCATTAATTTAAGGCCCCAAATCTAATGATCCAGGTAAGCTAGTTCTGTTACAGATATTTTAGCAATAAAAAGGGGCATTTATAAAGCACTCCTTTCTTTATTCAAACAGTAATTATAAATTCCCCTACCCTCCACTTTAAGAAACTCAAATTTTTCTGGTATATCCCGAGCTCATCTCCTCTCCCTCCAAAATCCCAGTAAGCGTAAGCATCAAACCCTAAATTTTCAACCATTTTATGTTCATTACGATTAAATTCGTTAGAAATTCAGTTCAATTGAATCTTTAGTGCGCGTGTATATGAAGATTCATTTGGGCAACTATTCTCAAGTGTCAGTTTAGTTCTACATTTCCGAATTAGGGTTAGGTAAAGGTTTGGGTTTTTTCATGGTTATCTGGAGTGTTCGGAATCTAATTTAGTGGTTTTGTTTTGTTTTTTTGTTGTTAATTTTATGTTGATTATTTGTTTTTTTCTTTTTTTTTGAGTTTTGAATCCATTGGAATTCGATCATTGAATTGAAAAGTGAATGATTTGTTTGTTCAGAGAAGAAAGCTGCTTGTTTTATGTTCAAGTAACTTTTTATGTAATTTTCGTTTTTTGTTTTGGTGAACTTGAGTATGTGTTTGTTGTTTCTGTTTCAGCGTGACTCTGTTTTTGCAGAGATGTCATGTTTAACTTGGAAATTCAGTGATGCCCACTTGATTTTTGACATTTGGGCTTGGTGTAAACTTTCTGCTTCTAGGGATTGAAGAATTTGGATATTTATTAAAATTTCAGAGAGAGAGAGAGAGAGAGAGAGAGTTTAATTGGTAACTTATGTTCATCATTTTACCCAAAAAAAAAACTTATGTTCATCATTTTAGCTTGTTTGATTCATCATCTTTACGTTTATTTTAACAGGGACTTTGATCTTTTCTGTCAGGAACAAGAGGATGCTGTCTTAACTTTGGTTAGGCCATAAAAACTGCCGGCACTGTTAAATTCTATTGAGGAATCACATCTTTGTTCCAAATATCAAGTTTAAGAGGTTTATGCAATGGATTCTGAAGAGACATAGATTGAGATATTGGTGGATGCTCATCTTAATGTCACTTAGACATGCTGCAACACTTTCACACTGAAAATAAATAATTGGGTTTATTTTTTGATTGAGCTGATCCCTAAGGTCGTCATAGTTATTTATTAATGGTATCTGATATGGTAACTAGCATGGCACCCCTTCAGTCATTTCTGATGAAGATGGGAGTAAACACATCAGATCATGCTTCCATAGTTTCTATAAATTTGTTTGTAGCACTCCTCTGTATGTGCATTGTGATCGGTCATTTGCTAGAAGAAAATCGATGGATGAACGAATCAATCACAGCCCTAATTATTGTAAGTTTCTCATCATCTCGTTATAACCTGTGTTTTCTCTTTTTGCTTAGTTTTTCTTTTTGATTTTTCTTTAGTGCTTGATTTCTATTTCTTAGTGTTTTATTTGGATGCCTCTATTCTGATACCTTTGTTTTTGGCTTATTTGAATGGCAGGGGCTGTGTAGTGGTGTTATTATCCTGTTGACCACTGGAGGAAAAAGCTCTCACATTCTAGTTTTCAGCGAAGATCTGTTTTTTATCTATCTCCTTCCTCCTATTATATTTAATGCTGGGTAAGTAGTTTGTGGTCCACCTGTTCTCTTTGCTTTTCTTTTATCCAATTATATTTTTGAATTGATACTTGTACTCTTATCTGTAGGTAGTTTTCTCTATAGGGCACATATTCTCTCGTAATAGCACCAAAATGTAGAAAAACAGAGCACAGAAATTTATTTCGACTGTTTTTCTTGCGTTCAGCTTTTTATTTTAACTTTCTTTCCTTACTGAGCTGTATATTTGAATGCCTTTCCCTGATTTTGCTTCTCGGCTAACTTAAGCTAATGACTGAATTTTGAAAATATTCTCTCTAGAGTGTTTATGTGAATTTTAATGGTCTTACCTCGATTATTCCTTCACAGGTTTCAGGTCAAGAAAAAGCAGTTTTTCCGCAACTTCATGACCATCACATTGTTTGGCGCAGTGGGCACCTTGATATCCTTTGTTATTATCTCACTTGGTATGTTTATTTGTTTAATTTTGCTTCTTATGGATAAGTTATATTTTGGTGCCTCTGGCACTTCAACAAGAAAACTCATACGATGACATTCCTCCTTGTTCCTAATGCAATTTGCTCGTGAGTTCTGTATGAATTGATCAATATCCTAAATATGAAATCAACGGAATGCTAAATTTGTGTAAATTGTCATCACACAGCAAACACTTGACAGATATTCACAGTTTCTTTTTTTAAAGGGAAAAGTTTATATAGAGCTGAGGCTCTAAACAATCCAATTTGAGCCTACCTAAAAATTTCACTAGAAGCGGTTGTTTTGATACCCAAATATCCTCAAATTGATTATCTTGACATCAAGATGCATGGACATGAGAAAAAAATGGATTTCAAGTTTTGGAAATAGTGTATTTTGTAACGCATTTTTAGATCGTCAATTTTCAAGATTTTCAAGTTTTTATAGATCTGTCGATCTACACGATCTTTTTAAGCTTTAAATTTTATAAATAAATATGAAAATGTATTTTAAGGTTATCACAGATTTCCAGTATTGAAACCACATTTCTTGACCCTATTTGAAGGTAGGTTCTAATTTGATTGTTTAGAGCCTAGGCTCTATACAAGCCGCACCCTTTTTTAAATCGCTATTTGAGTTTCTTGAATATTTACTGGTGATAATGTTGTGGTATCTACGAATATGTGTACTACTCATCAGCGCTCGTCATCCCTAACTCATTGCAAGAGAATCTGAGGTTGGGATTCGAAAGTGCCTGCAATTCGTGGTCTGCTGCACAATATTCTCTAAAGAATAGTTCTTCTCTTTATTTCTAAAGTATTTTCATGTCTCATTGAGTTTCTAGATGTGTATTATTTTAGTCAATGGAGTTTTTGCAAGTTACTTTTATTAAAGGATTTGTTTTGGGTGTTAAAAAATGTCAATTATATTGAGTTTCTAGATGTGTATTATTTTTGTGAATGGAGTTTTTGCAAGTTACTTATATTAAAGGATTTGTTTTGGGTGTTAAAAAATGTCAATTACATTGCTATCATGTTCTTTCAGTCTTTCCTTCTATATTCATTTGCTGAATATTTTAAGTGATTATTCTTTCAGGTGTTATACTATTGTTCAAAAAGTTTGATATGGCTCTACTGGATCTTGGAGATTATCTTGGTATCTCTCTCTCTCTTCGTCTTACT
>NW_006500010.1:2264692-2302481 GCF_000471905.2 Amborella trichopoda
ATAGATGAATCTTCGCAAAATATATAAAAAATATTTTACATGAAAAAATTGACCAAAATACCCCCTAAAAGTTTCGATGGTATTTTGGTCAATTGTTTTTTGCGGTTAATTTTTTTTTATATTTTTTATTAGATGCACCTCAGTAAGATGTATATATCTTCCAAATTTCAGGTCATTCCGATTTGTAGAAAAAAAATGAAAAATAAAACACTATCGGACAATTGTGATCGCGCGATGAAATTTAGACAGTGATGAAGGTAGGAGAAATCACTATTCATTTTCTCCTATAGGCGTTGGGAAGACTTTTCTATATATATATTGAAAAAAGCCAGCGGGGCTTCAAACCTCCACATTATGGCAAAGGTCGGAAAGCTTTAGCCATTTAGACTTTTTGAATATCATTCAGATCTAGTACATATCATATATTTACTGGATCACCAAATTAGACCAAGAACCGGCACGATCTTGGGTGATTCCCAATCCAGATCAACGATTTTTTACTCACTTTTTAGATGTTTAGATATTAAATTGCGCCATCTTGTACAGTTGCATTTTATTGGTTCTTATATTGTCATCGGTTTATCTGTCTGTACATTAATGTACTTGCATAGTATGCTAAAATAAGTAGTTAATATGCTTAAATCTATTGACTAAACAAATAACACTAATCATAATAGAGATAGGCCCTGTTTGTACTACGTTTTAATACTCACACATATGGATACATGCCTGCAATGATTCTTCAGTTAATATCTATGAAGACTGAAGCTGACCTATATTATCCATCCATTGCATCATTCTTCTGTTGTATTCTCCCACTCAGCCTTGTGATAGTGAAACAGGAAAGGAATAGGTTCTTTTGGCCCCTCACATTGTCTTGTCTATGAACAATGACAGCAAGCAAGAACCTGTAGAACAGAGCTCAAATTAAATTTTATCAGCAAACAGAATGATTTCCTTTACCTGCCTCTCCAATTTTTTTTAATTAGAGATTTTGACCTTGAAATATGAGTTTCTGTCCTAACAATCAGACAAAAAAAACAGCTTGGGTGTGTGTGTATAACTAGTCTATTTACTGTTCACATTAGTCATTTTCCTGTTCCTGTTATTATCCTGCAGTGCAGGGAAATCAATTGGGTTGAGTTCTATGCTGGTAGGCCTAGTCCTTCTTGGGAGGGCAGCTTTTGTGTTTCCTCTGTCATTTATTTCCAACTTAACCAGAAAGACTCCAGAAGAGAAAATCACCTTCAGGCAGCAAGTAAGGATCCTTTCATTTTGTTCTATGCTTTCAAAAACTGGAACAGTGTAGTAGAATATCTGAAATTTTGGATTTCCAGGTTATCATATGGTGGGCCGGTCTGATGAGAGGTGCAGTCTCAATGGCTCTTGCTTATAATCAGGTAATGTTGAGGATTCTGGAGGAACCGACATAATTCTTCTTATACTTAGTATCAAATTTTGAAAAATGGCACAGAAATCTAGACTATCTAGTTCTCAAAATAAAAATTGGGAATTGGTTTATCAAAATGTTCTTTATGTATCGGGGATGCATATCTACTTTTGGGTCCCCCGAGGCATAAAACATCCATCTTAAAGAGAGATGTTAAGTGGTCATGCATCTGAAAAAGGATAAAAACCAATGGTCAATAAATTTTCTACAAAAAAATATATTTTCAGTTTTTAAATTTATTAATTTTTACATATTCATGTTCTTTATGTTAGAGATCATATATACCTAAAAGATTATGCCAAAAATCCATCTCAAAAGTGGAATTTGAAGAGGGGACAGATATGTAAATATGAGTCGTAGGACTCAGAGAAACTGTCCTTGTTTTATTTCCCTGAATACACATGATTCTGACATCCATAAAGCTTTCAAGTTTAAACAAGTGAGGATCTCTGGTCCTCTCACAAACACACAGAGAAAGAGAATGTTAGTGGTTTTACAATTCTTTATCTGAACCTGCCATCTCTGTTTTGCAGTTTACAAGAGTGGGCTACACTCAGCTTCCAGGCAATGCTGTCATGATCACATGCACCATTACTGTTGTTCTTTTTAGCACAGTGGTATGAAATCTTTAGCTTCATCTTTAGAATATTTAGTATTTATTTGTTCTTATCTGTTTCCCCAAAGCTATTCTGAAGAAAACTTTTCTTTGGACGGCATTCACAGTGATATTTTTTTTTTGACATATGCTCTCCACACAGAGAGAGAGAGAGAGAGAGAGAGCTTTTCAAGACATATAAAAGCCTTTGAATATTCTATGAAACACCACATAATTCTCTCTCTCTCTCTCTCTCTGTTCATGGGTATGAATTTTCACAGTTGAATTTTTTGAATGCAGTTGTTTGGCATGATGACACAACCCTTGATCAGGCTTATACTTCCTCACCACTCAAAACCTGCTCATGGGGTATCTTCAGAGCCATCAAGCCCTAAATCCTTCCTCGTCCCTTTCTTAGAGAATGGCTCTGGCGAAGGGCCAGACTCAGCCCGGAGTGTGGCCAGGCCATCGAGCCTCCGCATGCTTCTTAGGGCACCAACCCACACCGTGCATTACTATTGGCGGAAGTTCGATAATGCGTTTATGAGGCCTATGTTTGGAGGCAGGGGCTTCACCCCTTTTATACCCGGCTCCCCAACCGAAAGTAGCAACAATGTATGGTAAATTGTAGTGACATTTCATTAAGAAATGGAAAAGCCAGATATTTTCTAGAGAGAGAGAGAAATGAAGAAAAAGAACAAACAATCCACTTAGCAATTTCCGTCAAATTGATTGGCATTTGTGTGAAGCAGGTGTGTCGGGCTTGTGGCCTGGTATGAAAGGAGTTTTGGTAGTTTGGTGTGCATAAGGAGTGTATTTAATTCAAGGTTGTGTTTATTTCTTTCTTAGGTCTAGGTATTTGTATTTATTATTGTTTAATTATTTGTGTTTGGTCTTCTTTATATGTTTGAGCGATGGACTACTTTAATTGTTCAAAGGATCATTTATTTATGTATTTACCTCACATGAAGTGAGAAAATGGTGTTCAGCTTTTGGCTGAGACAAGGGTTTTGCTTCCACTCATTCAGGACCATTTGATTAATAATTGAGATTTGCCGATATGTGAATCTCACCGAGATATCAATGAGAATCCTTTTCTTTTATTAAGGGCTTCATTAGCAGGCCTGCATTTTCGTCAAGGGAGCCATCTCTCTCTCTTGCCATATTCATTTCAAGGCCCATAATTGGTCATCAATGAGAATCCTTTGAAGCCCGAGATTTTCATTGTTGATTTATTCTTATTCAGAGGAACCTTTCTATCTTTGTTGAACAATGACTATAATTTCTCATTAACTATTTGATAAAAACAGTCTATATCCATGATGGAGTCTCTTTCCACAAATGTTGTCTTTCTCCATAGTGTAGTCTTGAGCTGTCATGATTTCAAGATGCAATAATCATGTCAAATTCGTTATGGTTATACCTTTATTATAAGCTCTTTTGAGTTGTCCTTGTCTAAAAAATCTCTCTCTCTCTAGGAAAATTATTTCATGCGGGGCTAGACTGCATTTGAAACTAATGGTTCAAATGTTTTTTTAATATAATTATTATATCTAATTCTCAAATTTTATTTATTTTTTCATATTCATGATCTCCATGTTAGAGATTACATATCTTTAAAAATTTAGTCGAAAATCCATCTCAAAAGTGGATTTTTAAGAGGTGACTCATTTCTACATGGACTCATAGAAATGTGTCCCTCTCATTTCTACATGGACTCATAGAAATGTGTCCCTCTCTCTAATGAAAGGGAATTTCTTCTGTTTCCAGAGAATGACAAGTCTCAGAAACCAAAGCAACATAATTAATGCCTGAATCAATTATTTCACAAAAGTTCTCAATTCAATGGTTTGATGGAATAAAAAAAAAGCCATCTTTATATTTCTCGTCAAAATCACGGAAAACAAAGGCCAAATTATTCAACACAGCCCACCTCTTTCTGATGCAAAAGCTCCTCCAAAACTGCATATATCTGTTCTGACTCAGGGTGAAACCTATCCTCCATCTGGAATACATGGACACTCCCTTTCACCTCAATCCAACTGCAACCCACTTCCTTTCTCACACTTCTCTCTCTCATAGCCTTCCTCACTCTACCCATTTCCTCCCACTTCCCCTCCTGTGCATAAATATTCGATAACAAAGCATACCCAGCTGCATCTTCGGGCTCTAATTCAAGTAATTCCTTTGCGGCCACCGTCCCAACCTTAGTATTCCCATAGTTTCGACAAGCCCCCAAAAGCGTTCTCCAAATCAACCCTGAGGGTGAAATTGGCATTGCTCTGATCAATTCCATTGCTTCCTCAAGATACCCAAGTCGCCCAAGAAGATCAACCATACAAGCATAATGCTCCAGTCTTGGTTCCACGCCATGAACTTTACTCATGGCCTCAAAGTAATGGAATCCCTCACTTAGCAAGCCTCCATGGCTACAAGCCGAAAGCACCCCAATGAAGGTTACTGAATCGAGCTTAACACCAGTGGCTTGCATTCGCTCAAAAGCACGAACTGCCCCCTCACCTAAACCATGGTGTGCATACCTTGTTATAAGAGAATTCCAGGAGACTATATCAGGATCCTCAATCTCTTCGAAAGCCTTGACCGCATAGTCTATTCTTCCACATTTTGCATACATATTGATAAGAGAATTTTGTATTGGGACATTCGGTTTGAAGCCCAACTTGGTAATGCATGCAGCTATCTGATTTCCTTGGTCTAGAGATGCCACAGAGGCTGAAGCACTCAAAACACCGATAAACGTGATATGGTTAGGAGCTAAACCATCTCTAAGCATTTCTCGGAAAAGCATGAGAGAATCCTCTGAGAGCCCATTCTCTCCGTAGCCATTGATCATAGAATTCCACGAGACGATGTCCCTGTGAGTGAGAGAGGCAAAGACTGTCTCAGCAGATTCTAAGCAACCATGTAGTGCATACATGGTGACCAATGCATTGCCCACAAATGGATTTTGCTCATAACCCAGTTTCATCACGAGTGTATGGACATGTTGGCCTAGTTTTGGGTCATCTATATTACCACATGCACACAAGGCACCAGTTAGGGTAATGTGGTTGACCCATAAGCCCACTCGATGCATTTGAGAGAACAAGGCCGTAACCTCATGGTGGTTCTCAGCATGCAAATGCCCGGTGATTATAGCATTCCACGACACCCCATCAGGCTCATCAATCACACAGAATATCAAATCAGCTTCACTTAAGCGCTCACACTTTGCATACATAGTCATTAGTGCATTGGCAACAAATGTAACTGAACTGAACCCACTCTTAATGGCGAAGCAATGGATTTGGGTACCTGCTTCTAGGCTTTTTGGAGAATTGCAAGAACTCAGAATTGTTGAGATCAAGATATAATCGGGGTTGATTCTCTCTCTAAGCATGAGAGAGAAAAGACTGAGGGCCTCTGAGGAGTGACCCATTGACACATACTTCCCAACCATTTCTGTCCAGACGACTTCATTACGCTCCTTTATGCTTTCAAACACTCGACGAGCAAGACCCAACTTTCCCACCTTTGAATAAAAGTTGATAAGTGAATTCCGAACATATGAATTCAGCCCATGTCCATGCTTTATGGCATGAGCATGAATCTGCATACCCATTGATAGAGATGAACATGAACCAAGGAGGTTCATGAATGTGACATCATTGGGCATGAAGCCATCACGAAGCATTGATTTAAACAAACCCGATTCCTCAATGCATTCACCCATACATGCAGCCATGATGGTATTCCATGAAACCACATCTCTCTCATGCATCTTATTGAAAATTTTATACGCACACTCTTTCCTTTTGAATTTCACATACATGGCGATCAACCCACTCTCTATACATGTATCAGGGAGCAACAACGACTTAACAATGGATGCATGGACCTCCATGCCCTCCCTGACCATAGACCCAAGAGCACAGGCTCGAAGAGCTGCCGTGTAAGTGAACTGATTGGGCATGAACCCCTTCGAAACCATATCTCTAAAGCACATGAATGCATCCTTTTCTCTGCTACATCGAGCATAACCCATGATCATGGTGCTCCATGAGATGACATCGCTATGAGGCATCTCGTCAAACACCTTAATCGCACCATGGATAGAACCACATTTGACATACATGTTGATGAGGTTGTTTTGTATGAATATATCAGGAACAAATCCAGTTTGGGCCATGTGGGTGTGAACCATCGATCCATATTCCAATGATTTTGAGCGAATAGATTCGGATAAGAGGCGAGAGTAAGCATTGTGGGTTAATGGAGCTTTGGTTTGGGTTTGGGAGTGGGAAAAGAGGGTCTCTATAGCTTCTTTGAGCTGACCACTCGAGCAAAGATTGAAGATGGATTTGCTGAGATTATCAGAGTCGCCATTACTGAAATTGGGTGCGAGGTTTTCGGATTTTACATGGCTACGAGGAAGAGAAAAGAGAGTCCTACTCCAGGCTAGGCAATGAAGCTCTGTTCTGGTTATGAGATTCTTGCATTTGACTGAAAATATCATTATATACGTTCCCTGTTCTTCATTGTTTCGTACTAGAAGAGAAACGATATGGGTTACCCATAATTATTTTTCTGGTTTTTAAGGAGTGCAGAGGGAGAGACCTTCTAAGCTTTGTAAAGTCTGGTATGGTCTGATAATCTTCTGCAAAATTTTCTCTCTAACGAACTACAGAATGGCACATTACTCCGTTATCAAAAATTTATTTCATTATATATTGGAAAATTTACGGAAAATGAAGAAAAATGGGTAATTGAGGACAGACAAGAAAAACAAATTAAATCAAAGAAAAACATAATTTTATAGAAAATAAATAGAATAAAATTTAATATCCACTCATGATGTATTTGCCTATGAGTTCCATAGTTCAATTGAAAGATAAAATCCAAATCAAAACTAATATTCTCCATAAAAAATAAATTAAGGGAAAAGTTTATATAGAGTGAAGGCGCATTTAAATTTGAACCTACCCAAAAAAATTTCACTAAAAGAGGTTGTTTTGATACTCAAATATCTTCAAGTCGACCATCTCGACATCAAGATGGATGGACATGAGAAAAAAATAGATTTCAAGTTTTGAAAATACTGCATTTTATAACACATTTTTGCACTGTCAATTTTTTAGATTTTCAAGCTTTCATTGAATTATCGATCTACACTATTTTTTAATTTTTAAATTTTATAAAAAAATATATAAAAATATATTTTAAAGTTATTGCATATATTTTTAATACTAAAACCACATTTCTCGACACTAGAGAGATTTTTTGGACCGGCGACTCTTGAAAAGGTGGATCTGCCCACAGTTGCAAAAAGAACAATTGGCTGAATAAATGAGCCAAAAGATATTCTACTCCCTTGGTAGAAAACTGTCCATTTACTCCTTCAGATAAAATCCTATCAAGGATTAGTTTTAGGACCCTAAATTTTAGGGATATAACCTCTTGCTTATATATGTACCTCGATAAAAATATATTTCCTAATTGTAGCCATTAAACATTGAAAAAAATAATGTCTCAAGATCGAAAAGATAATCGTCCAATTTTTAGAATGTGAGATCTAAATGTTAGAAAACTCAAATTTCAATTTTTTGTTTTTCTGAGAATAATCATCTAGCAATCTTAAGGTGATTACCAAAATTTCATATTGATAAAACTCCCAACATACAACATAGGGACTAGAAGCAAACTATGCTCCCTCGGGAGTAAATAATACCCTCTCCATCTTTATTTTTATTAAATTTTACATACGAGATCCATTTATTTTTAGTACAAAGATATCACAAAACTACTATTGTTTGTTACATGTGGTATGTGGTTGTTGGGTATATTTCATTAACTAAGCCCAATGTCTAAAATAAAATTTCTTCAACGTTGTGACACATTTCAATATGTAAAATATCACATCCAATGGTTAAAAATAATTGTGACCTCATTGTAGAAGAATAAATGGTCTCATAGTATACAAACCCCCGGAGTCTTCAACTCTTAGGTGTATTTATGGTATAGAATTCGTAAAAATTTCCAATGTGAGAATTTAAGTAGAAGCTCCTATAGCTCCCTTATCTTTTATTCCTTTAAAATGTTAAAAGTTTATATAGCTATCATTCTCAAATTAGCCATCTTCTATAGGACAGGGCAAGTGCAAGTTTCAGACTCTCAACTTTGTGTGGAAAGAAGTCTCGCGAGACCACAACTTTGTTATAGTTCTTTTCCACACTCATTGCATTCCCCCACAGGATTACATTGTATATTTTTTCTCTAGGGTGAAAAAGCTAACGAAAATGATGTTTTTGTTATAGAATTTTGGGATGAATTTGGGGTACACTTCGGAAACACGTGATGCTTGTTTTTTAGGGGGGGGGGAGAAGACGGATTTAGAGGTTTTTAACACTTAGATTTGGCATCCAAAAATTAGATAGAATCTACTCTTTGTTCAATTTCAGGACTCAAGTGTACTTAGATTTGGCATCCAAAAATTAGATAGAATCTATACTTTATTCAATTTCAGGACTTGAGTGTTTCTAGGCACCGGTGCTTTCTTATTCTCTTTTTGAATATTGAAAGCTTGGTTCATCATCGTCAAAGCTTTTTTCAAACTAATTGGAATCGGCTACATAAATCCTGATCCGCCATGACATTAGAAACTCGGTTAGAGAAGCTATATCCTAATATTGGGATCCCAATAATACTCTCATACGATTATAAATAGGGGAGCAAATGTTTGATACACTCCTCATCAAATTAAAACATAGGCAAATATGCTGGAAATGAGAGAAAAACTTGCACAAATTGTTCAGTATGACACAGTAGTTTTTATTTTTTCCTTAAGTAGATTAGCTAGAATGCTCAAACGTATGTTCTAACGTTTGTGACGTGGCCCTTATGCCATAACTACCAAACCAAGAGCCTATTATTTCTGCTTTTTTTCTCGGAAAATGTTGGGTAAATGAACAATGTGACTCTTAATCATGAAAACTTTATGTTCTTCGATCAGGATAATGCAGCTGGGTACGATAAGAAGTGTGTGTACAAGAGACAAAGTGGAATTGGATATAGTTCATTAATTATTGAATTTGTTGCAACCATTCTGATGCTACAAGCCCGGGCAAGTCAGGAGCCAACTTGCAGAATCTCGAATCTTAAACTCGGGGATGGGTTTCATCTAGGAACTCAGCAAGACTTTGCCAAGACTCAGGCTATCCGAATCGGGGTCATTCAGAACTGGTAGAATGCTGGTTTTGAGTGTCACAAACTTGCCAAGTCTTTAAACAGTGGAAGCTTCAGGGAGCGTGAGCTCTGAAACTTAACGTGGTGCAATTTGACTTGTACAAGTGTTTGCCCTAATTCCTTGGTGGATAGGGCATGAGAGCATGTCTTGGGTTCCAACCGTAGCTTACCCAAGTAACAAAGAGAGGATCCGTGTTTCATTAATGTACAGTACAAAGAATAAGGATTTGGAACTCCTATCCTCACCAATAACCCTTACAAGAGCAGCTACCATCTCTAAAATGGTGGAAACGATTCCGATCTCGAATGGTTATCTCTCGCCTCACGAGTTTAGAGAGGAGCTCCATAGCACAATGGCAATCAGAGCATATCCTAAGGTTCTTCACAATCCTCAAAGGCACCAAGGGCTCTGTATTTATGAGCGAAAGGTGATCGCTAACTTCTCACTGTGCCGGTAAAGAGCTTCTTCCTTGTCCTCCTCGTCCATGTTCCTTAAAATCGAACCAGTGTCAGGAGAGTAACTTAGACCCTTAAGCCTCTCGACTAACTCATCCCAAGCTAAATATATGTCTTGAGCTTGCGGGTGTGACTTATCTCCAGCTGTGAATTCATGAACAGTGCCATTAACCTCTACTGAACTAACACCTGGGGTCTTGAGAACTCCTCGCATGCTCATTCTCTCTCTAACTTTTTCCACCTCAGCCCACTTACTGGAGGCTGCATATATATTTGACAAGAGAACGTAATTACCATCATGAAGTGGGTCGAGGTCAATGAGATGTTGAGCCACCCTCTCTGCTAGCTCGAAGTCCTTGTGAATTCTACAGGCATTGAGCAAAGCTGCCCAGACCACATTGTCGGGTTCGATAGGCATTGCTCTTATGAATTCTTGAGCCTCTTTAAGAAGCCCAGCTCTCCCGAAAAGATCAACCATGCAACCATAGTGCTCAATTCGAGGTCTGATCTTATATTTGAATTGCATTGATTCGAATAGCTCGGAGCCCCGAGCTACCAAGCCTTCATGGCTACAAGCATTCAGGACCCCAATAAATGTGATACAGTTTGGGGCTGTTCCCTCTATCTCCATCATGGAGAAGAGAGAGAGGGCATCATTGCCGTGGCCGTGCATCGCCAAGCCCCTTATCATAGCATTCCATGAGGCTACATCTCTATTAGTCATGCCATTGAACACTTCTCGAGCCCTCTTCAAATCGCCACACTTAGCGTACATGTCGACAAGTGAGGTGCTTAGAAATATGTCTAGCTTGACACAATTCCTCTTGATGTAGGAATGGACCCATTCCCCCAGAGCCAAGGCACCCAATTGGCCACAGGATGACAAAACACTGACTAGGGTCATCTCATCTGGTTCAACCCCTTTCGATTGCATTTCTCGAAACAATTCAAGAGCCTTAGAGGGCTTTTGATTTTGTGCATAACCCCCGATCATAGCATTCCACACCACAACATCTCTCTTAGGCATCTCATCAAAAACTTGGCGAGCTTCCCTTAGCCTACCAAACTTCGCATGCAAATTCATAACCGTGGTCAATAAAGAGAAAGATTTTGAGGAAAAACACACATCCAAGTAATCGAGTAACTTATTAGCCATCTCAATGTCAGCCGCTTCAACAGCTGCAGATAACACCGATAACATGGTGGCATTGTCTGGTCTACTACCGGTCTCTCTCATCTCTGCAAACAATGATAATGCACAATCAAAATGGCCATTTTTCTCATAACCAGCTATCATTGCATTCCAAGAAACTAAATTCCTTTGAGGCATCTCATCAAAAACTTTCCGAGCATTCTTAATATCACCCATTTTAGCATAGGCACTAAGCATGGTGTTCCAAGATGCAATGTCTCTTTCGGGCATTTCATCGAAAACGTTACGAGCAGTCTCTATGTCCCCTCGATTTGCAGAGCTCTTTACAATGAGATTCCAAGAAGTTGAATTTGGGTTTTGCGTTTTCTCAAACACCAACATTGCTGACTCAAAATCCCCGCATTTCAAATACATATCAATCAAAGAATTTTGCACAAAAACATCAGCTTGGTACCCAGTTTTTGCAGCAATGGAGTGAATTGCTCGGCCTATACTGATGTTTTGAAGACTATAGCAGGCCTTAAGAACATATGGGAATGTGAATTGGTCACCCCAGAAACCTCTCTCTAACACCAGAATATATAGAGAGAGAGCCTCTTTGAATAGCTGGTTTAAGATCCAGCCTTTGAGCATGGTGTTGCAGAGCACAAGGTCAGGTTCTTTGATGGTGTCAAAGACAATCATGGCATAGTCGATTGAACCAGAAGAAGCAAGGCCATTTATGAGTTTAGTTATAAGAATATTGTCCTGATCTAGAGTTCTGCGAAAAAGTTGAGCTTGAATCTCTTTGAGGTGGTGGAACTTTAATGGTTTATGAAGCAAGAGAGAGAAAGATTGTTGGTGTTTGGGTCTGTGGAGAAATTGGTTCTTCGTGAGTTCCAATGGAGGCTGTGCTACACTTGCCATTCCTGCACTCTGGCATAGCTCCTGCCCCTGCCCGTGCCCTTGCCCGTGCCCGTGCCCGGCCAATTTAGTGCGCGAGTGTGTTTCGTTTTACAGAGAGGGAGCGCGAAAAAAAGTCAAAGCCCATTGTATTCCCATTGACGAGTATACCGTGCTCCCGCGGGAGAATATTGTATTATTACTCACTCAGAGAGAAAACTAATTCGGGAATTTGTGACTTAACTCAGGCATTATGGGAAAAAGTTTATATAAGGATGCGACTTTATAATGTAGACCTACGGGTGCCCCTAAAAAATTCATCGAAAAGCGTTAATGTTGAAAAACCTTTTGATTAATCATCTTAGACTATAAAAAGAAAAAGGATTTAAAACCATCTCAACATCGAGATGTATCACTATGAAAAATAAAAAAATTTAAGTCTAAAAAATAGTGCATTTTACAACATATTATCTACATCCTTTACTTTCAAGATTTTCATATGTTTATAGATCTACTTGATTTTAACCATTTTTTAAAGTTAAAATTTTATAATTTGATATAAAAATAGATTTTGAGATAATCCTAAGAACATTTTACATCAAAATTATATACCATGATAAAATTTGAAGGTGCACATTACCTCTACACCTGCAGATGCGTCCGTATGCCAACTGCACCCTTGTGGTAATACGTAATACCATCGTTACTTACACAAAAAGAAAATACCACTACAACCCCTAGCCCCTTCTCAAACATATAAATTATATGCGACTTCACTTCTCAACTGTTGGATTTGAATCATCAGCTAGGATTGCTCATATCACAATGTCTCGTAAGAAAACTCTTTGATTTTTAATATTTTCTTACAAAATATTTTTGGCTAAACTTCGTGGGATCCCATCAATTTGCATCTAGTAATAAATAAAAAAAATATTTCTCATAAAAATAAATGAGCAAAATGCTCCTGAAGTTTCAAAGGTATTCTAGTAACTTTTTATCACAATAAATATTATTTTATTTTGTTATCATGTGCCACATCAGATGTATGGCTAGGACTCATATGTGCATTATGCGTCCTCTCTTAAAAATCTATTTGAGATGGATTTTGGTCCTAATTTTTTAGGAATATACGATTTCTAACGGAAAGATCATGAATGTGTAAAAATAAATAAAATTTAAAAACTAAAAATGATATTTTTGGAAGAAAAAATATAAACTATTGATTTTTGTCTATACGATCTCTATTTTGAGATGGATGTCCTATGCCTCGGGTGACGCAAATGTAGATATGAGTCCCGCGGGGCATAAAGAACTTCTCCTTGTTTAAGACACGGATAATGTGTTGTCCATACATCGGAGAGCTCAATGGCAAAGTGAACCTGTCGCATCTTTAGCTAGAGTGATTGGAAGGATTCTTGTGCAAATCCACATCCAAACTATCTATGTGTGTGTTTGTTCACGACCCGTGGGATTTCTTTCTACCTCCATGCAGCATTGCTCCATAAGGCTTTACTTTCTTACTAAGCTCCGTCAACGTCAGGCAAAGAAAAACTAGGCGGTTGATCATTCGGAAGGACCAGCTACTGATCTTTGCTTTCTTTGACTACGGAATCAACCATGGATCAATTCCTCTTTCATTTGGAAGTATTGAATAGACCTATAATTATGAGCTTCATGTTACTTCTTCTAAGAGACATGTCTGAGCTGGAGGCATCTCAATTGGATTGAACAGGATGACAGTTATTCATTCTGAACTTGTGGAATTGTGGATATCTATGATTTTATTTTACCATTTCATTTGATTCTTTTGTTGCTCAAGCCGGATGATAAAAAATTATCATGTCCGGTTCTTTCGGGGGATGGATCCATAAGAATTCACCTATCCCAATAACAAAGAAACCTGACTTGAATGATCCTGTATTAAGAGCTAAATTGGCTAAAAGGATGGGACATAATTATTACGGAAAACCCGCATGGCCTAATGATCTGTTTAGCGAAGAGATAGAGCATTAACTTCACTACCCGTGAATTTGAGATTAAAATGTAATATTTGCGTTTAAAACATATTAAGGAAAGAAGCACATGTGCACAAACCAAATTTACTTCTTTTGGGGACTCCTTTGTAAATTCACTCGAGTATATACTCCTAGTGCAACCTTTTAAGATCCGGTGTTGCATGCCTCTGATATAAGGTTGATCCGGTGTCGCATGCCTTAGCAAGAAGCTAGTCTAAAAAATCTTCAAGCATCTTCTAGCCACTGCACAGTTGGAGCTCACAATCCTCAAAAGGTATAGGGAAGCATCATGAGATGATGGGGAATTGCTAGAGTTTTGATGTTGTTTTGGGACTCCAAAAGAACGTGTAGCACTTCCCGTAATCAAATCGGGAAGTGCTAAAAGTTTTGAAAGTGCCGAATTCTTCCAAAAAATCAAATGTACTATGAAAGGAAGATCGCAAAGCCTTTAAGTGTATATGTGTGTGTGAGAGACAGAGAGGGGGGTCGCAGGCATATCCTCATCTTGAAAGTTGAGACCCATTTGTGTCTACTGCCTAGTTTGCATGTAAAAAATGAGAGTGGAGATCAATTTCCCCACCCCCTAACAAAAAAATGCTTTAGAATTTTCCTATAATTGTTCTAGATTTAATAAAAATCATAGAGATTAGTATTTTAACATAACGAAACATGTACAAAAAGAGAAGCAATTCATTTTAGAAACGATATAGTCGACTCCCAGTTATAGAAATTGTGACTTGCTGAATGAGATCCGGGTCAGCTTTTTAAACCGTAGTAGAGATGAACCAAGTTCTGATCCCATTGTGTCCTCTCTATGGTGGGTCCTTAGTGATAGTCATCTTGGCCATCCATCACTAGAAAGAACAATGGACATACGTTGCTTGTGTGTCTTTAGGTGTATGTATTTCGAGTATGCTATGCTCTTATAACAATGGATATACGCAATCAATCACATGAAGAACGAATCAAATTTGTCCCTCCCTCCCAAGTTGGTGAATCCAAACCGTCCGATATCAGTGGGTCCATTTGACCCCTGAAGCCATTATTAGTCGTGATGGTCATTTTTGTAACTCCGGATATTTTATAAAGTATATCAGTCTATCTCGAGAGCATAGTTTATTTTTACTCACTGATTCGGCAGGCTTACTCATAGGATTTTTTTCAATTTGAGACTTTGGAAATCATTTAAAAATTATTCGATGATTATTCTAAACAAAAATTGAAAGTTGAGTTTTTTATCACTTAGATCTCATGATCTAAAAATTGGATGATCTCTATTCAATCTTGAGATGTTTTTTTTAAGTATATATGGGGGGAAACTTTTCTATTGAGATTAATGGTTGAAGAGGTTACGTTACCAAAATTTAGGGTTCCAAAAGATAGGGAAAAGTTTCTATGCTTCTTCTACAACATAGAAGTTCTATCCTCCCCTATCATATAGCCATCCAATTTTGATCCAGAGAGCCACTCATCGTTTGATTTTAGATCCCACGTGTCAAAGTATTTTATTTTTATTTTTTTTAGACAAATTATATGAATATGAAATTTGGTACGAGCATCTTCTCATTGGGGCACACTTATAAAAAATATTAAATTTTTTTTTGATAAAATGTAATGATCAACATACCCTTTGAAACTTTCAAAGGTATATTGGTCATTTTATTTTATTGAAAATATTTTTTTATATTTGTCGTTAGTGCTAGTTTAATAGAAAAATAGATATTCAAAATTCGGTATCAAAATAATTTATAAAAAAAATTTAAAAATAAAATAGTGTAGATACACGACATTATGATTGGAGCAATCTTAGCCCTCTATTCTATGAGTAGAGAATTAGATAAAGGGAAGAGAGAAGTCGTATGCAGTAGATGAAACATGGAAAGCGTGCCCAATAGATATTTATAGGACAATTTACTTCCGCGGCAGCAGAATATCTTTTTGGCTTTCCCGACCTATTTTGTCATTTTATAAAACAAAGGATATTCACCTCCTCTTTTCACGCCCTGTCAGATTTTTTTTATTAATTTTCTTTCAGATAATAGGGTAAAGCGACATAGACTCGGGTTTTACCTGAAATTGATCGTCCTTTCCTTTTCCAATTGGATTCATGCGATTTTGAAACTTTGTTGAGATTCACAATTTCGATCTTCACAGCTGCATACAACGAAGCGTAATCAAACTAATTTTAGGGTTTTTTCTTGTAATTTTATGATGGATGATTCATATAACTTGCCATATCTGTTTATTCATTGCTGATATTTCGTGTTAGCTTCATGATATTTGGGCGGATAAGTTGCAGGGTTTAGCGTTTAGGTGCCTTCTATTTATGAGTTCATATGATCCATGCATTTTTTTCTTTTTCTTTTTTTAATTCTTTACTTTTTTTTGGAATCTGATGTTGCATATGATCATTTGATTCGGAGATACTATAAAGTATTTCAGGTTTTTTTTTTATGATTTTATGCGTACCCTTTTGTTAGTAGGTGATTATTTCCCTGGATCATTGCTTTTCTCTGTGAAATTTCATGGTGCCAAAGTAATTGTTAAATATTATTAACCAGAGTGTTATTGTTGTGATCTTAATTGGTTTGGGAATAATGAGCGTCTATTTTTTTTGTTTATATTCTTTATGTTTATAGTAGTTTTTATTCTGATGCAGTTTTTTACCTGAACTGCAACTATGGATGACCTATGAGGTTATAGCAAGTTGGTTTTTCTTTCATGAAGACATGGAGCTTAGAATTCCAAAACTAAGAATAAATTTGAGCTAGTGCTCAGGTGATTTGTGATGACACCTTTCTGTTTCCTGCTTGCTTTTTCTTTTATGGTTTTAATTGCTGTTCTTTCAATTTGAGGTTCTATGTGGTGGTTTCTTGTGAATTATAGGTGGTCGAGTAGGCACTGGTCTATGATCAAACTTCATGTTGTTTTTTAGTTATGAGAGTGTTATGCTAGCTTTGTTCTTTTGTCTTCACCTTCTTGTGTTTTCACAATGTTTACACAGCTCAAATTAAGTTGAGTTTAGATCAAAACTTTTGCTAATATTCTGGAATACGGCCCATATCTAAACATGTATTTTCTTTCATAAAATTTAGGGGCAATTAGGATAAAATCTTATCTTCTCTTGAATGCTTGTTTTCTGTTAAGTTTGCTAAATAAAATGAGTTTTTTGGGTAACATTTTTTGCTATCATCATTTGAATTTCAGCTGAACCTTGGTGAGTACAGCAAATTATAGCTGAAATTCAGACCAATTTTGTGTAAAAGAAACTATTTATCATTGATTGGCTTTGATGGCTGAAATCTTAGATGGAGATCTGACATATCAAACCATGTAAAGTTGCTCGAATTTTGCAAGATCATGTATAAAATCCCCAGAGAAATTTCTAGTGAATGTCTTACGATTCACATGCAATGTTAGGGGCTGGAGCTACCAATAGAATGAAGAAAGAAGAAGTAAAGGTTAGGAATCATAGTGAAATGTCTAACTGCTCTTTTCTTTATTATAACACCACTGATATTATTTCTTGTCCAAACTTCTGTTCCTCTCCAATTGGTTATGGTTTCTAGCAAACATGGTTTTCAACTTCAAGTTACTGAATTTTTCTTATAAATGCCTTGGGGTAAGCTGGAAGCGATTGGTTGCGCAGAGTAAGACACCTATGGGCATCTATGTTTGTTCATGCCTACATTAGGTTGTTTGGGTACCTGGAAATATATTGTTTGGGAATTATATTTCTGGCGTAATACATTACTTGTAAATAGATTGTTACTGTTTAGGTAGTATCTAGATGCAAGTTGGGAAATACATTGCTACTGTTTGGCTATGTCTGGAAGAAATCTGGGAAATGCATTACCAACATTTTAGCTAGGAAGTATTGCGTTAATTTTATCTATAGTAAGGTGGTATTTTTAAATACTTTTTTTCCTTTTTAGGATAAATAATTAATTAAAACTACTTAATTTTCTAATATGTGAGGTAGTATCAAGCATGGCCACTTGCGCCTCTCTCTCTCTCTCTCTATCTCTCTTATTTTTTGGGGTGGATCTGGTGAAAAAAGGACCCTTGAATTGTGGTTCCCTTCTGGTGGTATGGCTTGAGAGGAAAGCTAAGGAGGCGAAACAATGACCTTGTTTCTCTTTCTAGAAGCTGAAATAGCTTCTCCCTTTCCATCGAATCCCTTGTTTGTGTCCTTACTTTGATAGCCATTAATGGCCTCGCTCTCATTTAACCATCTATTGCCTTGATAAAAAAAGCTTTAACCATGAATTAGCAGCATCAAAAGACCACCAAAAATCAGAAAAAAATATACGAAAACATCTAAGCTTATGCACTGAAAATTGTACCAAAAAACCAATGTTTTAAAGAACGGTCCGCTTGGTGCCAAGGCAGTCTGGACCAAAAATCCGCATGCCTAGACCCAGGCGGCCCCACACGGGCAAATGTACTTGGGCGGGCGCCTAGGGCCGTAAGTCCTTTTTCATGTTTTTAAACCCCCCAAAGGGCAAAAGGGGCCATTTTGCCCCCCAAGGTTGTATAAAAACGTTATGGGGTTTATTTTTAACCCCCAAAGTCAATATATGAAAACTTCCAAAGTGAAAAAACTACAGGGCGCTCGAGGTTCTGGGCACCTGCCTAGGTGCTGGGCGCTGGGCCAGGCAGGCCGCCTAGCGTTTTTTGAAACATTGCAAAAAACCCTAGATACAATCACAAAAGTGCAAAAACAAACACCCAAAAGTCATGAGTAAGAGAGAGAGAAATAGATGGCCCATCACCTATCGGCTATGCTTCTAATCACAACCTCATTCACAACATTAGAGATCAACCTGTTCAAGAAAGCACCCCCTCCAGCCGTTCTCTCTCTAACAGATTTTGCACCAATCTCTCTCTAGAAAGTTTTGTACAAATCGCTCTCTAGAAGGCTTTGTACCACTATCTCTATGTCGAACACTAACCTGCCATCAGAAGCCAAGCCTTAGATTTTGCTTTTGAAGAAGAAACGAAACCTAAGTGAGAGAGGGTGGAAGGCTTACCAGCGAAGAGAGAGAAACAGCTGGGAAGGGAACTACATCCAAGAAAGAGAGTGGGGTTTTTAAACGAGCCTCAAAACATAGAAGTTGATTCAATATTTTATGGCGGGTCCGAGGCTTATATTACCCATCAAGCCCCGTAATAGATTTCGCAGCTCTCCAAGCGTGAAATGGATTTGACAATTTTCGGTGAAATCTAGGGTAGTGTGTTTTCATTTCCTGCCATCTTATGTGTACTCAAACACTGAAAATAGCATATTTCCTTGTAATCTATCCCCCTGTAATAGAAATACAGGTACCCAAACGGCTACATTTTTCTATTTGTGTCTTTGTTTGTAAATAGAGAGATTTGTATGAATGAATTAATTAAGAATCGATTGAATGCTAACACTGAGAGTTGACACATGATCTATATTTTATCGGAAACGATAATGCTAGAGCTAGTGATCTGGACATTTGAATTTTTTATTGAAAATATTTTTTGAATGTGCACTCTCTAGAAACATTGTAAGATATTAAAGCTTTTTTCTCCCACAGGTTGATGATAAACTTGTAAGCTATTCATAATTTCATACCATTCAGTATTAATGATATCAACAACGCCTATTGGGAGAATGGTAGCCATGGAGAGGCTTCTAACATCTGGAAATTTCTCGGAGCTATCTGCAGGTATCTCATCATTTTGTTGCCATTATTTCATTGTACATCAAAATACAAACACCCATTTTTATATAAGTTTATCATGCTCTGACTGACTGACTGAGAAAACTTTGGGGCGTTAGTTTTGCTATTTAATGAATTTTATGCGGCTGTTATTTATATTGTTGTTGTATGCTTGGCTCATGTTATGAGGATATCTTTTAGTGCACGACAACGCACCCTCTCTTTTGAGATGTGACTATAGAACGGCTACTGTTTCTTTTGTTGACATGTTTTGGCAGAGGAGGCCAGACTTGAAAAACTAGCTGCTAAGACCATACATAAGGAGATGAACGAGGCAGACGAGGCTAATTTGTTGGAGGAAGAGGGTAACTGCATTGTTCTTTTTATCCAATCCAGCTGTGGCTTTTCTTTCCCCATTGTCAATTTGTTTTCATGATCACAAGTAATGATTAACTGGGAACCTGTAAGGAAAAAAAAATTGACAACTAACTGCTAATATAGCAGAGGATAAGGGCTTGTGTTTCTCATGGAGTCCCTCCTTTCTCCTTATCCAAAGTATTTTACTTCTTGTCTTCTTCTTCGTTTACTCGATTGGGTGAAATGTCTACTGTTGTTGGTTAAGAAGATGGTGTTGCTTTCATCAAGAAAAGGTGTTCTTGCAACCATGCAAAAGAAGGATGTTCTCCTTTTCTGCATCATATTCTAGATATGTTTGGTCACAAGCTTATCTATGCTATCTATGTGTCAGAGAGTTGAGAGCTTGTATTAAGAGATTTTATTGTCAACCAAATGAAAAAAATATGTCCTCTTGTTATGCATAGAGGTTTTGCAGCTTATCAAGATGTTGGCTGTGATGTGGGTTTAGGTGAGCCATTTGGGTATTCAGGCTCTACAATGTCAAGAAGGCAGTTAGGGTCATTTTTTATGTTGGTCTTGTTTTTGTTCCATAGGTAGTTGAGATAGATATGTCCAACACATCATCAGGCTAATTGAATTGTTTGGTGATACCCAGAAGTGATTGTAGATCCTCAAGTTTTATCGGTTTTGGATGTCATTCATGTGTCACATTATGGTAATTATGGTGGCAAAATCTTAGCTACTTTAGTCATGCATTCATTGGATGGCAAATTTAGTGTCAGGTGGTATCTTCTTCATTTTTATCCTTAGACACATGGTTTTTGTGTTGTTATATACCCCTTTCTGTTATTCATGAATGGTTATGTATTAAAATTCAAAGAAAATGTCATGGCAATTCATCATTGTCAAAGCCTTTTTCCCAATTAATTGGGGAAAATGTAACGGCAACTATAATGTAAAATTTGGGTAGGCGTGTTCACTTGAAATGTGAACATTCATAAGATTCATTAGGGGCAAAATTTGGACTGTGCACCTAGGATATTCTTCCTCTGCTATTTTAGAATAAGGAAAAACAGTTTTTTTTTCTCCTGGCTATTGCAAGTGGCTACTATTTGGTTGTGTTGTCAGTCTTCCAAAAGTGAAGTCACTTAACAAGTTGCGGTGCTAATTCTGAACAAGTGAGGAAGCTATTAGTACAAATCTTGGTTAGTGCTCCATTTAAATTGACTCTAATGATCGAATCTCCCTTTATCACTTCTTTTATAAATTGAGAACAAAAATGTCATAAGATCTATGTAACACTGGTTTTAATATATTTATGGTAATGCCGTTGGTTTTGAAGATCACCTGTTGAAATGAGGAAACTTGTCCATAAATTTTTCTGTTCCATAAATATAAAAAAACTGATATTTTTCTTTGTTCTGTGACTCGGGCTTGGACCTAGATACATGCTGAAATACATCTGATTGCTCATCTTTTGGATGAAAAACCTGTTCCACAGGGCACTGTTGACTAGAGAACCCAAGGGGATTTCTGTTTTTGTTTCTGGGTATTGTTTGTTGATTATTTTGTTCCTCTTTTCTGTTGCAGTTGTATATAAATGTTTATGAGTTGCTTTCTTCATTACAATTTGAAGTCAGTGTTTCTACTTATAAGGTTGGGGCAGTTCTTCAAGCTCTTGATGAATGTTATGAAGTTCATATTTATGAATATGGCTGTTATGGATCCTTCATATTTTATTGAATTACTGGAAAAGACTCCTATGTGTCACAAAGTACTACAATTCAAATGTAATTATTTTCTTATCTTATTTCCTTTTGCAGATATGCATGTCTTTGACTGCAAACCAATGACCGATCCTTTGCATTTGGTAATTCTCAGAATATTTTTGCATAGTTTTGTGACAATATTTTTTTAAACTGCTGGTCGGTTGTGTTCTCGTTTCTTTTTTCTGCTGTTTGCATAAGGTCAAAGAAAGAATTGAATAAAAAAAAAAATCCATAAAAGTTTCTATTTCTCCTCCGTAGAGACTAAATTTAATGTAGATTTTAGATATATACAACAGAACTATAGAAAATTTGGTTATAAACAGTTAAACACTGAATTTGCCTCCACAATATATCATGTGCGGAAATCATAGCAGATATTGAAGCTAAAAGAAAGATACACAATAAACACTGCCATGGAAATGGGCTTGGGGTTTCGGGGCTAATGTCTCAACATAATGTCCCACCTTCCATTGCCATTTTTAAAATATTAAAAAAAAAATTGAAAAAAAAGGAAAGAGACACTGATGCAAGGATACAGCTATGGACATGGCTATGCTGTCAACTCTTTGAGATTTTTCATATATATATATATAAAGCATCCAACACCGTTTTGAACTGTTTGTGCATCAGAGATAAACACTGAATTTAGCTGCATAGGAATATACCATGTGCAGAATTTCATGCCTATTTAGTATTGGGCAAGCTTCTATGCTTCCCCTACAGCATAAAACTTATATACTTCCCCTTATCCAACTGTCCATTCTGAATGGAGGGCTAAGATTGCCCCAATCACAATGTGACGTCTCTACACTATTTTATTATTAATTTTTTTTCTATAAACTATTTTGGCATCAAATTTTGGACGTCCAATCCTCTATCAAACTTGCACTAGCGAAAAATAAAAAAAAAATATTTCCAATAAAATAAAATGACCAAAATACCCCTGAAAGTTTCAAGGCATATTTTGGTCATTATATTTTATCAGAAAATTATTTTTAATATTTTTTATAGGTGCACCCCAATGAGAAGATGGCACGTACCAAATTTGATATTCATATAATTTGTATAAAAAAACTAAAAATAAAATACTTTGAGACGTCGGATCTAAGATCAAATGGTGAGTGGCTCTCTTGATCAAAATTGGATGGCTGGATGGTAGGGGAAGAATAGATCTTCTATGCTGTAGGGGAAGTATAGAAACCTTTCCCTTTAGTATTGTTTAGATTAGGTACCCGACCAAGGGCTTCCTTTTAGCTTTACTAGCTCCATTGAACCACATTTTACATCCTAATTTGAGAAGTCTGGCATGTTAGTTGTGTATAATATGCGAACACGTGCTCATTCATGCATATGCACACCTATGATTGATTTCTACTGGCTATGTTACTAAATATATTGTTTTTTATGTTTGGGATTGTTTTTTATCAAGGTGTGTTGCAATGCATGTAAAAAACCAATCAAATCCAGCCAATATGCAGCACATGCAGGTTCGGATCCCTCCTTCCCCCTAGAGATATTATTATTATTATTATTTTTTCAATAATGAATATCAATGAAATCTATTGAAGAATTATGTTCCTGAAATTTAAGATGAATATTGAGGAATTAGCCAAAAATTGATTATTTCCTTACCTGGAGTGTTAAATTTTCATTTGATATAAAATTTTTTCATACAAATAATGTGGAAAGTACAATGATTATATGGTCTTTTCAGTGCCAGCAAAATATTTGATAGACTCAAATGCCTCTCTCCCTAAGTAAGCTGGGTGATAAGTCAAATATTACCTTAAAAAATAGAACAAAAAAAAGGACTAAAACTGGGTGATAAGAGATTAGGTTGACCTTTTTTGGATCATGACATGCTTTGTCATGGTCATGACTCATAACAACTCAAAACTCGCATATAGACCCCACTCGAAGACCATTAAGGAGTCACCCTCATTGATACCAGGTCTGTCAAATGCTCTTGCATCAGTCCAAAATCCCACTACTTGCGCATTGGCTTCTTTCTAAGAGAAAGCTTCCGCTCCAGACACGAGACCAAAGAATCCCACCACATCCGCATTGGCTTCTGTCTAAGAGGAAGATTTCCATTAGATCAAATGTCCGACACCAGACCAAAGAGTCTCATGTAGCATCTTTTGTCTTGCATTGCTCATCTTTGGAGGCCAGGCCATGGGTTGCCCATTGAGCTATCAATGAAATTAAGCTTGAACACTCTACTGAAGGTTTGGTCCTCGTACAGGTACTGCTCATAACATTGAAGCATAACCCAGCCATGTCTAGTTTCTGGATAATGTAATTCTTGGCCTCCCTATTGCCCCTACAATCTTGCATAGTTTCTGGATAATGTAAAGCTGCGATAAATGAGCCTGGGACCCCTTAATCTTGGCCTTCTAGCTGGAGACTTATCTTCATGGGTTGCTATTTCTTACACTGAACAACCATGTCATTGCTTTAGTCGCTAAAATTTATTTAATCAAGCTTTCCAGAGTTCATTTCACAAGTTCCTATTGGCTCTTCTGAACTAAGATGCTTTAGTACCATTGCAGACCTCAATCCTAACTTTTGTCTTCTTGCTGAATGTTCCGATGAACTGCTAGTTTCTTCTTGAAGTCTCCTAATCCCCATGACTGAATACATCATTTTCTCTTTCATTATTTATTGTGATTGTTAGTGTCACTAAATTCGTGTATGACAAATGCTTATATGAGTGCCTCTTATGTGGCTCTCTTCTTTCTCATACTTGTTTTGACCTTTATGTTGAGGGAGCCAAATTGTGGAATCCTGTTGACCTTCTTTCATGTTTACAGAACGCTGTAAGTCTCTAAATTCTGCAGAAGATACGGGTCTAGAGCTTGATGGTGGTGCTGGGCACAAGAAACCTCCACGGAAAGGCCGAAAAAAGATCCAAACAGCTCATGATAGTATCCTTACAAAGTTTACTTTTGTAGGTGTTCAATTGAATGATATGGTGCATGTTACTTTATGGTTATGTGCCTATCTCTTATTTAGTTATCTATTATCACAAGTTCATGGCTATTCATATGTTAGTTTAATGCAGTGTTTAAAAATTTGGTGCCGGATCGGTTATCGTCCAACCTATCCCAGATCCTGGGAAAAAATGGGATTCGGCGAGTTTTTTGTACAGAATCGCTGTGTTGACATCACGACACGGCGATTATGTACAATAAATCACGATTATGGCGTAATAACTCGGACACATCACTGCTTCGATGGTGAAAATTGGATGTCACCACGGTCTAAATGGGATATGAAAAAATATGGACCCATCAAACCACTTCGCCCACGTGTTCACACCCCAACTACAAGTCAAACAACCACACGGTGGTGCTTGCTACTTCATCACACGCTGGTACGATCCGAAGCAATTGAATTACTTTTATAATGCTCTGCACCCCCACAATTTTTCAATGTGGGACAATGTTGTTTGGGCGTCATGCATTTAGACGACAACTGTTTAGGGTGCCAAGAGCGTCGACACATTTATATGACCATGCATTTATACAACCCATTTATTAAAAGTTTTAATTTAAAACCTTCCTCAAATGACCATGCATTATATGCATGTTTCCAACTTTAAGGAAGGTTTTAAAATACTATTTAAGGCACCATGCATTTATACGACTCATGTTTAAAACCTTATTATTGGTGCATATTCAATAGTATTTTAAAACCTTCCTTATATGCATTCAATAGTATTCTAATAATTTGTTCATCATGTTTATTATAATATTATACCTAATAATCATATATTGATAACCAAATATTGCATTTTATTTCTTAACTTGTTTGCATTATAAATTATGTAATGTATTATTTTTCTTATAGTTGTAAATAAGATTTTTTTTAAAACCAACAATTTCAATTTCAGTATCTGATATTATAGTTAGTTAGGTTGTGATAATTTTGGATGAGTAAAGCGAATTAATAAATGTTTGATACTTTGATGTGATACTAATTTCACTTTATATGAGAAATTATTATTTTTAATCTTCTTAGCTAGAAGTGTTTTCTAGCATTTTAAAATTATTTTGATGCAATATTATAATTAATAATTATACAGACATCCAGACAAGAAAACAACCTCTCAGTATTCACCTATTTTTACAAACTAATGAAGGTACATAATGCACCACTCCTAATTTCTTTTAGAAACTAAAAGAACACTATTTTTAGAGATTTATAGTAATTTTTTGAAAAACTTTTGGGGCAAAAATTGCTGATTCAGCCGATTCTCCGAACCGATCTATCGATTCGACACGAGTATGGGTGTAACCGATTTGGTTCATCGATTCGCTTTTTTAAACATTGGTTTAATGTAATAACTGTGAAGGTAGCGTCACCTATGGCTTCCATTAAAGAACCAATGAACATGGAGATGGGTTTGTTGATGGGATTTAGAATGAGAACCTACCTTTGCTCTTCCTTGAATCAGCATATTAGCATGTATGTTAGAGGTTATGAGTGTCCATGGAAATGATAGGATGGAGAGTGAGTGGGTCCCTCTAGAACAACATATAATGTATAAATTTATAGAGTGGATCCCTCTATAAATTATGTAATGTAATATTTTTTCTTATAGTTGTAAATAAGATTTTTTTAAATTAGATGATATTATAATACATTTTAGATTCGTTTTTATTTGTTTATTAAATAATTATAAAATATAAACCAAGAATTTCAATTTTAGTATCTGATATTATAGTTAGTTAGGTTGTGATAATTTTGGATGAGTAAAGCGAATTAATAAATGTTTGATACTTTGATGTGATGCTAATTTCACTTTATATGAGAAATTATTATTTTTAAGCTTCTAATATAGAAGTGTTTCCTAATATTTTTAAATTACTTTGATGCAATGTTATAATACTATATTATAATTAATAATTATACTGACATCCAGACAGGAAAACGTCTCAGTATTCGCCAATTTTTACAAAATAATAAAAGTACATAATGCAGCACTCCTAATTTCTTTTAGAAACTAAAAGAACACTATTTTTAGATATTTGTAGAGATTTTTTGAAAAACTTTTGGGACAAGAATTGTCTATTCGGCTGATTCTCCGAACCAATCCACCTATCCGATGCGGGTATGGGTGTGACCGATTCGGGTCACGGATCCGCTTTTTTAAACATTGGTTTAATGTAAAAATTGTGAAGGAAGCTTCACCTATGGCTTCCATTAAAGAACCAATGAACATGGAGATGGGTTTGTTGATTAGATTTAGAATGAGAACCTACCTTTGCCCTTCTTTGAATAAGCATATTAGCAGGTTTTTTAGAGGTTATGAGTGTCCATGGAAATGATAGGATCGAGAGTGAGTGGGTCCCTATAGAACAACATATGTCCCAAGTGGTCATTCCACAATATCACCGTATCATTTTCTTGTATTATGTTCCTTTTCTTTTGTTCATAGTTCTTAAGATTATAGTGTACTTCCCCTTTAAAAACTGGTTGTCGCTTATGGGCTAAGTGATTTGGTTGTCTGATGCCGTGACTTGATTTGTTATTTTAACTTGGATGTGGTGTTTGGTGAGTTGGCCGACTCAACCTGTAGATGTGCCTCCCCTTCAAAATCTATCTTAAAGATGGATCTCGGATCCAAAATTTTGGGATTTGTTAATCTGAACTATAATGTTGATTATAATTTGGAATGTTTTCCTCTGGAAAAATAAAAATTGCATTTTATGAATATTTGTTTTCCACCATCCATTTTGGCTATAGTAGTAAGTACTTTTTTTGACGTTCATCTTAGAGATGGACGTGTGATACATGAGGAGATGCACGTATTTTGGTGAGTTGGCTGACTCACCAAAATCATGTCCTTGTAACTTATGTGAGATATCCTTTTATTGCAACTTTCATATTTGGATTAATGGATCACATTACGTCTTCTTTGATTCAAATTTATAATTCTGTGCAAATCCCATTTATTTTGTGTATGTAATCTGGAACATTTTCTGATGCTCCTGTGGAATTTTACTGTTATTTCTTGATGCTTTTTCTTTTAAAAGATTATTTATTTTGTTGATTCACAATTTCAAATGCTTGTGTTCTTCATTTGCTGATGCTGCAATAGTTGAAAATAATTCTTTATGGGCACTTACCTGTATGGTTTTTATTATTTTCATTTCCAACTTTGGACTTATTCTCCAAGCCCATGGAAGAATGCTGTTATCGTAAATCCTGAACATCTACCAGATCCCGCGACAGCGAATGGGGAGCAGGAAAGATCCGAGTCCTTGGATGGAGATGATACTGCTGCTTCAGAATCTGCAAATATGGATGACCACACTGGCATGGCTTCTTCACTTTCAAGAGAAGTAAAAAGTAATTCCAGAAACCAGTGCTCAGGTTTACTAGTCATGGTTCTGCTCTGAATATTTTATCATTGCTCCGAGTTGTCATATGATCCTGTGGAGAATGACCACTTTTCTAGTTGTCTTTCTGTTTTTAGTGATACTTGTATCTGTGTTCATTTTTCTATGTTTAGGAATTTCAAGTTCAATGGATGGGCCGTTAGTAATTGATGGTTCTGGAGTTAGTCCTGGAAGTGGGATTAACTCTGGGGGTGTGATGTCTCCTTCAAAACGCGCTAAGTTGTATGGTCACTACACTTTTGTTTGTTTACTACAGTTTTGTGATGTCCAATTGAAATATTGGTTTGATATGCTTGACAACATTCCATATTGGTCTTTATTAATTGTTGCTAAGAAAGTGAGTTGTAGTCTTTTGCATAAGTTATCTTAAGTATATCATTATGAAAGCGGCTATGTTTCAATGTGTGCCAGGATGCCAGCTGAGTGCATGACCACATCAGATGGTCAGGAAACAAGGTGTGGTGTGGTAACAGAAACAGGAACTTGCTGTCAAGGTTCACTCACATGTAAAACTCTTATTGCATTTTACTAACATTATTGTTGTATTGCGTCCTTTCTAAGTACATGGGCCACTTATGCCATAATTTTAAACATGTTTAGTCTGTGGTTTATTAAATGCTCTGTTTCTATGAGTGCTACCACTCGTACATTGTGATTTGACTCTCACCAAATGTCTGTATTCAGGTAGGGTGCACTCAGAGCCTTCAAAGCGGTCTGTTGCAGGAAGGCAGCAGCCATACGACGTTATGACGGGACGTCAGAAGCCTTTACCTCTTCATGTTCATGACTCGGCAGCGAAAGATGATATTTGCGGTGAGTCATATATCTTACTTGCAATTTCTTTCTTATACGTGTGCTAACACCAGTTAATGATGGGACATGTATTATCTGTTGTGTATGTGCATATATATGGCATGCATTTGCTTGTTCGCCATGGACTCAATGAGCTGTTTATAAATTGCCAAGTTTTTTTTACGTTGCAGTAAGACAGTTTTCGCCAAGAAAACTTGGAATGAGCATTCTCAATTTTTCATCTTTTTCCCAACTTTTGGCATAGTATTCCTATAGGATAGCAAGGCTTTCAGGGTTTGTTTTGCAGATCCTTTCCCCAGATTTATCCCTAGCATTTCAAGTTGACTGAATTCTGAACATGACTTTGTCATTGACCTGTGTAATAGTTTCTGTTACGAAATGGTTATCAGTGACTAGTATAGATGCATTGTAATGTTTTACCCATGCTGATCAAGAAGTTATTGACGTGCTAATTTCAGTATTTTGTTATTTGTTTAAACTTTGCAAATAGTTATTACAATGTTCTTATCTTGTCTTGCAAACAGCTTCCGAGATTCCAGTTCCCCTTGCAACCAAAATGTATCCCCGACAAAGAAGTTATCGACTAAGGGCAGCACTTGGCCATCTTTACCGTGAGGCATTGGCGAAAGAGCAGCAGCACAATGACCCTCAGAGCCCGAAACAACCCCTAGAAAATTCTATGATATCTTCACAGGTATTGTCACCCAACAATATGTCTCATGAGGCACGGAAGGAAGCCATAAATCAAATGAAGGTATGTGGTACTCATTGCTTCTGTTTTCTTTTTATGCTTATGGTCTCTTTCTTTTTTTTCTTTGAACTTGTATTGTTTCAAGGTTTAATTCCCTGCTAACATTTAAAAAATTTGGATGAATGAGTAGATTGCTAGATTTTTTAGTTATATTTTGTGTCATGGCCTACACACACTCAATATTTGATACGTTGACAGATATTATGAAAGCCTGTAAAAAATCCAATGAAAAGCTGGCTTTGAAAATAAATATGGAAAAAGTCTACAAAGAGACCATTTACTTCTATTAAAAGAAGGGCACAATCATACTTGTCTGTCGGATTTTTTCGGTTGGTTGTGAGTGTGTCGTACATTAGGCACAAAGTTCTAAATAAAATATTTGAATTTCGTGATGCACTCCAAGCCGTCCAATTTGACATCTGATGGCTATTAGTAATTGTGACCTCCTTGTATCATAGATAAATAATCTCATAGCATACAATCCCATAAAATATTGCTAGGAGTTCAAGTTTTAGGAGGAGGTTTTGATGTGTCCGGTTTCTGAATTGAAGTTTGGCTCCAGTGTCTCCCTTAAAACAGCTTTGCAAATTTATTTTCTCTTTATGTTCTTTTTTAATTTTGATAAAAGTAATTCCAGTACATAAACAATAAATGTGTTTGAATTGGTTCAGTTGCCCTCCTACAGATTGTGTTTTTTTCCCTTTTGGAAAAAGAACGATGATATGCACTGCATTGAAGGGCTAATTTACGTACTTTACCTTACAGTCTCCATTTGATTCTGGATAACGGGTCTTTTGGTCCATATGAATCTCTTGAAGCAATACTAACATGCATATTACTGTACTATCCTTTCAAAGGCTAGCAAACCATATTTTTCCCAGTTCTCTTGTTCAGCTTGTGAGCAAAAAGGTTTGTTTGGTAACATCTACGTGTTGCCAGATTTCATTAGACCAGAAAATTCTCATCATTTTCTGATAATGCAAAATGTTTTCTGATAATGCAAAATGTGTTGCCACATTCGATATCATTAGACCAGAAAATTCTCATGATTTTCTGATAATGCAAAATTTATTAACCAGTGTCTTTGTAGTGGGGTTGACTGAAGGTGTTGTTGAACCCATCAGTAACACTCAGAACTCTTATCCTTGCACATGGTGAAGCTGACTGAAGTTGATCATGCACATACTTAGAGACTGAAAGCCTTCCAGAATCTCTTATTATATAGCATCTTAGTTTTATACACAAATCTCTCTCTCTCTCTCTCTCTCTCTCTCTCTCTCATATGGAGATACGAGTTTCTCACTATGTACATACTCCTTTTCTTTTTGGATTTTGTGAAGCAGAATGATCTATGTGCATTCCCTGTCACGAGGAAACCCGACCAACTACTGGCACAAAGTTCAGAACTATGCTTGGGGCTATCAGGAGGATATTCTTCAGTTATGGGCGCGTTCCCTGGTCAGCTCCAAGATAATAATAATGATTTTGCTCGTCCTGCAATGTCTGTAGATGCCAACCCCATGGGAATTATGAGAACACGATACATTTCAACCCCTTACTCTTTTCCTGGCAACTCAGGTATCAAATTTCTCTCTCCATGTATTATCTCTAAAAGAAGATCCATGTATTTATTGCCAGGTCATAATTATATTCACATCTTGGGCATCTTTAAATGTGCAGCATATCCCTTGTCGTCTGTCGCCTCATGGGTAAATTCCTTTATTATGTTGCCATGGTTGAATGGACCGAAAAAAAAAATCAATGTGTTTTTCTCTGGAAATCTTCAATGTTCATTTCTTATTGATTGATATCTACTATTATCATGGATAAGTAAATACGAAAATGGTTTTAGGGTCTATTATTGGCTCATTATGGACCAATTAGTCACTGAGTAGTGACTGATTCTTGATATTTATGCGCAGAAACCAGTTTCATCCTTTTATAACATTCAGATTGTTTTTTGATATCTAATTAAAGGGAGAACGTTCTACATTGCCTTGTGACATTATCAAAGTTATAAAACTATCAGTTTAATAATCATTCATCTTGAATTTATATTAGAGCAAAAGCTATGACGAATGGATTTCATATGTTACAAAAAGAAAAATTGAAAAATGTTATTCAAGATACGCTTTTGAATCGATATCTGAATATTTGCAGGTGCAGCAATCACAAATATGCAGCAGCCAAATGGGATTGTTCCTGTGATATAATTTCCAACTCAATGGAGAGGTAATTTTCCTACTCCATTTGTTATTTTTTATATTTTTCTGAATTTCATGTATGTATTATAGTTGTTCTCCGCACATTCTCCATGATGATATGGAAGAAATTTACTGAGAACAGTAATTTGGTTGGTGCATGAACTGATCTATATTCATGAAATAAAAGGGTGTGAGTGCAGTTTGTGCATATGTGCGTTTCCTGAACGAAATGCTTTAAAATCAATTCGCTTTTCAAATTATAAATGTTGACCAATTTTTCTAACTTTCTGTTGGCCAATGTGCTTGACTACAGATGTCTTACATGTTCCTCTTTCTTAGTAATACATATTTGTGTTTTTGTATACATTTCTGTATTGGGGGTAACCGCAAATTCATTTTTAGTTATGTATATTTCTTCAGGAAAAAGGAAAGGAAATCAACTATAATATGCTCAATCTTTGCAGTAGTCTGTTATTTATGAAAAGGGTGTACCTCAATATCGGAATGTTCTAAAATTTCCTATACCTATACCCGAAAATATTAGATATTGGGTTTTCCACAGGAACCTCCATTGAGTTTATATGAAGTGACGTAAATTTTGGAGAACCTTTCTTCACATATTTGATGATGGTTTCTAACTCCTAAATTATAGGGTTTAAGAAATACTACACAATGAAGCAATTCAAGTTTTTCCTGTCATTTGTATGGTTCCAATTGGAAACTTGCGGTTAGGCGGGTTTAGAGGAATATATTTAGGGCGTGGTTTGTATAAGACTGAGGCTGTAGATAATTAAAGTAAGGCGTACCTTCAATGGTGTCGAAAGGTATTGTTTCAGTACTGAAAATCTTTTTGATGTTCTAAAAATTGATTTCCATCTCTAATTATAAATTTAAAGCTTAAAAATAATGTAGATCAAGCACATATAAGAATCCTAAAAAATCTTGAAATTTGATGGTCTAGAAAATGCATTACAAGATGCACTTTCTGTAAGGCTTGAAATCCATTTTTTCTCATGTCCATACATCTTGAAGTCGATAGTATCAATTTGAAGATTTGTTAATACCAAAAGAACATCTTCTAGTGAATTTTGGAGGTGTGCCTTAAGTGATTGTTTAGGGCCTCGTCTGTATATAAACTTTTTCCATGTCTCTATGAATATTTAGTAAGATATTTCAGTTTAGCAAGATGGTTTCAGTCCCCGACGATGCGAGGTCTGGGTGTAATTTCCTGTCTACATGCGTCACCACATTTGAGTTATTTCTGCATTAAGAGCTAACGATTAACTAATTGAAAAGTTTGAATGAAGTATTAGTCAAATCCGATCCCTATCGAAAAGCCCTTCTTTTAGATGGATTTAGGATCCAACTTAGTCTAGATGTATTCGGCATTAGATTCATATTTTTGTAGTTCAAAAAATAGTTTGTTCAGATGATCTTTGAAGAAAATAAAGATGAAGTTCAAAATTGTATATTCTTGAGGTTCAGTTCTTTTTTTTTTTTGCCTAAATTCTTAATTGTTGTGTTTTATATTTGTCTTGTAAAAAGGAAATCATATTTTAAAAAAATGGTGTCAGCTGACGCACTAAAACCGGGTCCATTTACTATTATTAAGGTGTGTTTGGTGTGCGTGAAAAACTTCTTGACTAGGTATGGGAATTTTTCCACATCAATGGGTTCTTTCTCATTTTTTCATATCAATTGGCTGAAACTACTTTCACGCCTAGTGACAGTTTTTTCACGTGAAACTACTTTCACAGATGTATACGTGTGCCAAAGGTGTACAAAGAATTGCATGCTGATCTAGTTGGAAAGTAATTGGGCGCTGTCCCTCTCAATCGAGAGCAGATTGGAGTTCTACATGTAATGTGCAATACGAACCCTACTAGCCAACAGAGCAGACAGTTCAGGCTTGTCTTTTGTTTTTTTCAGGCTTGATTGTTATACCGGTTCCTCTCAATTTCGAATTTGTCCAAGGGTTTCATCAAATACCAAATACATAAAATGCCGACATTTGTTAATAATGGAAGTTTCTTTAGTTTTGTTGAACTTATAAAATTAAGGAAATTGACTTAGAATTGGCATTTCATTATCAGAATTTGAATAGGCCAAAAGATATTATACTCTTGCAGGAGTATACTATCTATTATTCCCACGGGCAGAATCCTATCTAGGATTAATTTTAAGATCCTGGGGATGTGACCCTTTCAACCCCTAGATTAACCTCACGAAAAAAAACTAGTTGCATGCTCTTTATACCAAATATTTATGTCTCAAGAAAGAAACTTTTCAATTTTTAGAGGGTGGAATCGAAGTGTTAGAAAACTCGAAAGTCTTTTTATTTTTTTATTTTTATAATAATGATCTTGTGATTCTTAGAGGTTTCAAAATTGAAGATTGAAAAAATCCACCCAAGTAGGTCTTTTGGCCGAGGGAGTGGATGAATACTAAGTGTGCTATCTCTTTAAAATTAGTCAATGTGTATTTTATAGTCTACATTGAGTTTCACTTTTAATTTTGTGGTATTGTATTTTAATTTTGGGTTGATTGGTACTCTTACATATGCATATGGGGTATTTCTTTAATGCATTTAACATTTTAGCAAAGCAAACGTGATACCATTATTTTACATTTTGGTAATTTTTTGTTTAGGGGTATTTTAATAATTAATTAAGGGTAAAATAAAAAATTTTGATAATAAAACTGTAGTAGATAATGATATCATTCGCATACATTATAAATTACCATTATTTTTCTTTTATAAAAGTTTATATTCTAACCCTCTTCATGACCGAAAATGCCTGTACTCTAAAATTTTTTATCAGAAAGCAAGGATAATAAATGTCCAAAATGTTTAGTGCATTAAGTAAATAAATACTACGTGTAGGAGTACTCTATCATAAGCATTTAATTTATCTTCTTTTATATATATGGGATTGAGCTCAAATTCAATGCACTAATATTTCTTACAATCTCAAATTTGTAAAAAATAACTAAAAATATTTAAAAATAAAGAGGTGATGTCATGTTTTCTCTTTTTGGGATGTGTACGTGATCGGATTCGGACCCCAGACGATTCACTCAGAGAATGAAAGTGGTGATGTCATTATCTCTCTTTCGTTCTCATAAAATACTATATTCACTACAAAAAAATTGGGATTTACGTGTAATTTATAACATATAAATTTTTAAAATGCACGGAGATGTTTTTGTCAGTTCTTTAAACCTAAGTGAAATACATTGTATGGTTTGACAAGGTACAAGAATTACGTGATTAGGTCAAATGTTTCGGCGTATTGACATTAATTATGTGAATTTGCCGTTTTGGCAATTCGAAGTCTTGGTTTCTTATTTGGTTGGTAAGAGGGGCCGCCTTTGAACCAGCAAAGGTCGCGTGGTTGAGGCCAGGTCGCCGCCGCCCTGGGCATCCTCTTTTTCTTTTCTTTTTTGGCTTTTGAAAAATAAAAAATAAAAAAATTCAAATGTGTGTTCAAACGATCTGGATCACTGTCCATTTCTTGTGGAACTAGGCAAGTCTATCAAAATCTGAATTATTAGAAGTTCTAACTAGGAATTGGGCAGTCGCTACTGATTTCCATTATGGATTATCAATTTCTGATTTGGATCAGCGGTTATTATAACCACTCATGGGTGGTAATTTTATGCACATTAACTTTCATGAATTAGCAATAACAAATGTTAAAAAATGCAATCCCTCTTACTAATTGCCACCTTTCCGCTTTTACTTCCCATTTAAATGGAATGCAAACTTCTTTACAGCATGTTTCATTATGCAATTGTGTAACAAGGGGCACTTTTGGTGTTTGGTTATGAGAAAATGCTTTGGCACAAGTACATTGTACCAACTTTTAGATTTTGGGACATTGCCATTTTTGTGTCATAAAGCATTTTCTCTATGTTCCATTTAAGGACTCTTAATCTTTAAGAGATCATGAATATAAAAAAGTAAATAAATTTTAAAAACTAAAAATAATAATTCTAGTAAAAAAACATTTGGACCATTAGTTTTCATTGTTTTTAGGTGGAACACTTACTTGCATCCATTGTTAAGATAGATGCTTTATACTTTCTGGACCATTAGTTTCCATTGTTTTTAGATGGAATATTTACTTGCATCCATTTTTAAGATGGTTGCTTTGTACTTTCTGGACCGTATATGTAGAAATGTGGTCCAGCGGCGTGAAATAATTTTCCATAATATAAAACCGGGGAAACATAAGTAGTTCCCTTATTTGTTATTTTATGTTTGCTGGATTCTACATATAGGTCTAATGAAATCTAATACAAGAAATAGATAAGATATTCACCTCATCTTATTTGATTCTTGCTTTCCATCTTCTGGTCCCCTTGTCTCCCTAACAACAACTTTTTTTGTAACAACTAAAGGTAAGAAGCCCCACAAAAAACACCCAACAAATCAAAATTATTTATTTATTATATATCTTCTTCGCTATACGACAATACTAGATCCCTTCTGTTTCTTGGAGCCTCTACATCATTAAATACATGCTTATGATGAACTGAAATAATTTTCAATCCATACTTTTGAAAAATACATTACCCAAATTTGTTAGTGGACTTAGTAGGAATTGATTGAGGGCATGAATAGACGAAGAGAGAGATACTTGGAATTGATTGAGGTAGGGGTGGCAATAAAGATGACCAGACATGGGACCCCATGGATGGACCTAACTTCAGGTCCTGGTATGGGTTCAAATTTTGGACTCGAAAAGTCGGGTCTAAGTCTAAAACCTGGACCCAAGTACTATCGGGTCTGGGTCCTGGTCCGGGTCTGGGTCCGGTTGGACCTGGGCTCGGACCCATTGACACCCCTAGAGAGTGATAAAGAGAGAGAGTCAAATAGGTGAGGTATGAGTGTGACATGCTAACCTTCTTTGTAATTATCTTGGGCAGTGTATTTGTGGACATGACACCACATTTCCTTCCACTAATGGAACACTTGTACCTTCTCCCTTATCTTCTTCAATTAAATGTGGCCTCCGTGGGCTGTGTATCCAAGTCCCTTCCTTAAGGGAGCCACGTTTTCTTCATTCCTTTGATAAACAATTTGAAATGTGTCTCTCTTGTTGTTGATCAATTAATTATTTAGATTTTTGCACACTCAAATTCTCTTTTCCTCCTAACTATTTTGCACATGGCACTTCAATAAGGTAATTTTCTAGTAAAAATTTAACCCCAAGATATCATTAACCACATAAAAAATTATGGAGGCAGCAGGCTTTGGATTTTTCTTACATCTGACGTATGGGATTTGAGCCCAGACAAGAAGAGAGAGAGAGAGAGAGAAAGCGCAATATTTTGATTAGTGAGAGAAGTCAATATTTTGGTATGAGATGGAGAGATTTTGGGCAATAATGGGAATCGTGACTAGAATGATCATCGTCTATGACCATTAAATATTTTGGTACGAGAGACATTTTGGTTTGAGATTTAGATCGGGAATTGTCAATTTGGAATGGAAATAAGCTGGGATTCGAGAAAGTATCAGTATCAGATAGCTCCTTCTAAAGACCCCACCATTTTTTAAAATTTATCTAATGTTTTTTTGGGTTCATCTGAATTGCCCGTAAAGATCTATTTTTATTTTTTATTTTTAAGATTTACATGAACACCAGTTAGGTAAAATATTAAAAAATAAGAAATAAAAAAAATAGAAAGAGGGTTTTATAGGGGTCACTTACAAGGCGATTTAAGACTAAAGAAAATATTTAATAAGCTCTAAAAAATTTAAAAAATAAAATAAAAGGGAGTTTGTGGGGGGATTGGACATTCTTTCCCATAACCGGTTTGATCCCTGTTTATTCTCAATCTAGATTGGCGATTCTCGATTCCAATCATTGGGGTTTGACTCTAGAAACATCGCTGAAAAATAAAAATTTGGGAAATTTATTGATAAATTTTTATATATATATATATATATATATATAGTAGTGGTGGAGACGACGACACACGGAGGGTAGAGG
>NW_006500010.1:2302501-2340001 GCF_000471905.2 Amborella trichopoda
TTTTGTAACTTTGGTAATTTTATTTATTTAAATTACTTTTAAATATTTTTATATGTATTTGATAGTGAGAAGTGTGGAAGTATCAAATTTGAGCTTAATCTGATGAATAAAAAAAGTAACAAAATTGTGTATTCTGAAAAATGACTTGATTGTAAGATGTGAAATATATGGGATTATTTTTAAACATAAAGACAAAATAAAATAAATTTATTTATAATTTTTTTAAAAAAACTAAAAGGCGGGGCTTTAGGAAGCTGATATTCTGCTGTCCATTTTCTTCTTACAGAGCTCTCAGTCTTGAATGATTCAAGGAAATGGTCAATTTGATCAGCTTTCAGCCAGTGGTATTTGGTCTTCATGGCAACATGATCATATGTTTCAAAATCAACTGGAGTATGATTGTCCTTGAATTTTATTCTTAATAAAGTGCACTACAAGAAACGCATAAGATTACAGCAAATGTGAGAAGAGTTGATGCTCCAAGAGGGGTACGCTGTGCATTTGCTCCCGCTGGTAAAAATGGTGCCAGGAATATTTTTTGGACCCAATTTTTGGGATCTGACCTATAGAAAGTAACAACTAACCTATAGAACGTGACAACTAATCTCAAAAAATGGAAAATAAATTAAATAAGACTATCTATGTGCCTAAAAAATAACGTCCCAACTTTTGTAGGCCAAGATCTAGGTGTTCAATAAATTAAAATCTATTTAAAAATATATATCTTATATTGATGGATCCCAAAATCCGAGAAAAATAAAAATCCTCCCTAGTTTTTCTTTTGCTCGAGGGAGTTTTTGTACAGTATGCTCTTGCAGAGGCTCTGCCATACATGTATAAAGCAAATAAATGGACATTTTTGCTATTTAGAACCTCCAATACCATTTTACGTTGTGGGATTGTATATTACGAGAGATATTTCGGTAGTCGATACTTCTCAGTAACCCTCACTTTAGGAATTAGGAACCTTAAATGGGTGGATATCCTCTATATGGAGATGAATACAATTGAGTGTGAGAAATATGGTAAAAATAAAATCGCACCACAATAACACAAAGAATACGTGATTTACCACAAATAACGATCTTTAATGCCTTCGGCTAGTAGAAACTTATTATTTTTCTAACTATTTGAGGTAGGCTACGCAGAAACTTATCATAAATGAAAATTATAAGTCTTGGTCACAAAAGGTATACATATCTTCAAACGTTGGCAAAACGCTCGTTGATTTTTCCCTTTGAACCCGCTCTCCCGATCGATCAATACCATCTACTGACTTTCCTCTTTTCCACAGCTATTTGAAAGTTAACATTCAAAGCAACTTAGAAATCTCTCTCTAAAAGTTTAAACGAACCAACCCAAAACTATGAGAATACCGTATTTCTTTTTTAGAGGTTACACTAAATATGAATGGCGGAGCATGAATAACAAAGTTGGCCCTAAATACTTTGGATAAGGTTTGGAAGATGATGATGTTTTTCCCCCCCCCTCTCTCTCTCTCTCTATATATATATATATAAGCCAACTATTTTTATAATCTATACCAAGGTAACCTAGATGGGATGAGTATTATATGCATCATTGGTAGAAATTACTAGGGTCCCTTGCTTGTTCTCTAACTTTTGAAAAAATATAAACATGGGGGTGATGATTTTTGCTATGACTAGACCTAATAGATATAAAAAAGTCACCATCACTAGTAGATGTCAAATATAAAATCCTGTCAACTATAATTGTGTTACATAATTTTAGTAATACTTTTTTGAACTCTAAACGTGATAAGCGGCGCACTTCATCCTTCCAATTTCAAATCTAGAACGTTAAAAGGGATCGTGATGTTTTGTTTAAGAGAGATTGTGACCTTTTTATTCCAAATGTTACGAGTTCTCTCCTTTATTCACCCACACAAAACAACAAGGGAGAATGGTAGAAAGAGAAATTTATGAAAAAGCATCCATGAGATTAAGTATTTAATACCTCACTCATTTTTTTTAATTTAGTTTCGAAACATGCACTAAAAGACAACATAATAATGTAACTAAAATTGTGAAATTTTATATGTGTTTTTGAAAAATAGGTGAAATGTTAAATAATTAATATTTTAAATATGTTTTATTAATCCACAAAAAAGTTTTTTTTAGATTGAACCTGTATGACAATTGTTACAACCATCTAATGTGAAATTTGATAACTTGGATGCGTCACAACGTTTGAAAAAAATTCTTATGAAGTTTATGTTGGGTCAATGGAATAAGTGCAGCGATCTATTTCCACATCTAATGGTCGAGATTAATGATGACCTCGTACCAAAGATAAATAATCTTATTTTATATCTTTCTTTATATATTTATACATATAATCACAAAGCCGTTTATGAGGTGGTATAACTTACACTTCAAGGCAATTGCATTCAACAGGATAACAAACTTCACACGTAATGATGAATTTTTGGAGTTGTTAGCAAAACCTTGTGTTGGAAGGCTTTTTAATATTTCATGCTTTCATTTGACTCGATTCTCTCTTCTTCTTCTTCTTCTTCTTTTCTTTTCTTATTTTTTTTATTTTTTTGTTTTTTTTTTTGTATTTTCTATGTGGCAAAGTACTAAAAGTTCATGAGTGAGAATGTTACTAGGTTCTAAACGAAAAAATCATTTTTGAATGTATACATATTATAAATGTTGAAAAAATTCAGGCTTTTTATATGAGAAAATATATAAAAAACTATTTACTTTTCATACAAGAAAATCACAATTATTTTTGTTCATCAGATTTCAAATCAGATAGTTGTGAAAATGTTATTGACTAGACTCAAAGTTCCAAAATAAAAACTTCGTGACACATTCCAAGCCGTCGAATTTGACATTTAATAGTTAGAAATAAATGCGACATCTTTATAATAACGGTAAATGGTGTCATAGTATATAATCCCTTTGTATATTGACGAGGATATGCTACTTACTTTTTCACTATGATCAGGTTTAAGATCGTCACTGTTACACTTGATCAATGAAAACTCTATATGTCAAATGAACAATTTAACCTAATTATTCAATATTTTGCCATAAATTTGGAGGCTAAAAGCCGAAGTCTTGAGCGAACAGTTGATCAGAATATTTCCAATTGAAGATTATAATCTATTCTCGATGGTGATTGAAAAAAGGAATCGGTCCGATTTTGATATGGTTTATCTGAATGGGGTCAATTCTCGAGTCAGTTCGGCTGTGAGTTAGTAAATAAATTAAGGAAAAATTATTGAAATCACCTGCGAGATTAACTATTAACTATTTTACCCGTACGTTTTGAATTAATTTTAAGATGTCCATCAAAATACACATAATTTTGACTTGGAATAGGAGTAAAAAGATAAAATGTTAAAAACTAAGTGTCCCTCGAACCTAATCCGACTTGGGTCATTCCGAATGGACGAATAATCCATGGTCAGAAGCTTTTAGACAATTTTGCACCAATTTTTACTCCAACAAAAAGAATTAAAGAATCAAATTTTCATCTCAAAATCTTGACAGCCACTCACCAAACATGCATACCTACCGCTCATAGCCGCCTTGGGATAACGAACACTTCAGATGAACGGCCAAGATCTCACAAGAACACAAAAAAAATTAAATTAAATCCAATAATCAGCGATGACGTTATCATACCGAAGATCCGGGGCAGTAACGAAAAAATGGGAATAACATAACGCCGTTATCGTTATCGTTATCGTTTTCTAAAAGGACAAAAGGACGTCGAATGTGATGGAATATTCGATGTCAGTAATGGGACAAAGGCGTTAGTTCAGATGCCAAGGGCAAAGACGTCGACGTTACATAGAGACAATCCGTCACATCGGTGCTAATTATCAGCCATTAAAGAAAAGGGCAAGAAAAGAAAAAAGAAAAAAACGTAGAAACTGACGTCAGGATTTTGACGGGTGATTGACATGCGGTGGATACCCCTTTATCGCCCATGTTTACACATGGGAATGACGATAAAGGGCTTAAAGTTTTACCCAAATTACATGACACCATCTCCATCGTAGGAACGTACGAAGAAAATATAACGTTGGGGTCGATCCTCCACCCGCTGCGGCTGCATCTCCGTTGAGTTGTCAACATCTTAGATTAATTTATATAAATAAATAAATAAAACAAATTAAAATATATATATATATATATATATATATGGATAATTGAAACTTCAGATCCATATTGAAACCGCGCTGATCGACCAAAGTCCATCAAAACCAAACGGTCCTCTGAGTGAGAACTGTTTAATCATCATTTATTCAAATATAGGAGTGACTAAAAATCCAGATAAATATTTGTCCTTTAGTTGAACTCTTACTTAATATATTTAATATTTTTAGATACTAATTAAGCTTACCCATTATGCAGTAACATTTTTGTCGAGGGGTATTTTAAATAATTAAATATGGATAAAATTAAAATTCTTAACTGAAATAAGATTATTTATTAGATTTCATCATAACATCACCCACATAAAACGAATTGTTTTTTTTTTTATTTACAAAAAGTGCCATTATTAAAAAAATATATATATTTTTACCGAGGGGTATTTTAAATAATCAAGTAGGGATAAATTAAAATTCTTAACTGAAATAAAAATATTTATTACTTATAGTGGATGATGATTTCATCATATAACATCACCCACATAAATCAAATGTTTTTTTTTTTTAAAAAAAAAGTGTCATTATTAAAATATATATATTACAAAACAATGGTATGTGAGTGTCCAAAAAAAGTTAAATACATTAAAAGAATAGATTGCATAGAATGAGACCATTTACCTTTTTTACAGAGAGGACATAATTACTTACAAACATCCAATGTGAAATCTGATAGCTTAGGTGTGTCATAAAGTTCAAGAAAAATTCTTTTTAACTTTGAGCTTAGTCAGTGAAATAAATGCAGCCACCCAATTTGATATCCAATGGTCAAGATTAATTGTGACCACCTTGTACAAAAGGTAAATGATCTCATTATATACTGTAATTTAGAAGAATACTTTTATATAAGTACCCTAATCTAATCTAATATAAAATAGACGGAAGGACTTTTAAACATTAGATAATACTGAAAAAATGAATTAAACGTAAAAACAAAGAAAATAACTAGAATAGAGGGGCATTTTATTGGTGAACCAAGCAAAAACCGAGAACCAATTCTCGAACAGTATCAGACACTTCTCATTCTAAGTCATGATTTTTGAATTATTGGTTAAAACTTAAAAGCATCTCATTAATTTTGTTAAGGTGATGCGTAAGATTGAGTATATTTATACAATAATGGATTCACAATTTTTTTTAAGTTCACAATTTTTTTTAGCTGTTAGATTTTAAATCAGGCGGCTAAGGTTGTTATGCCACAAAGTTCTAGATAAACTTTTATGTACCTTGAGCTTTGTTTGTTGGCTGGCGCAAGCTTGGTGTCTACATTCCACATCTAAATTTTTAAGGTAAGCTCAAATTTAATTGTTTAGAACCTCGGCTCTATATAATAATATATACAATTTAAAAATAATTACGCTAAGCAATTCTCTCGTGCCTCTTCTTTGGCAAGGTTATTCCCCCAGCATTAGCTACTTTTTAAAGTTCTATTAGGTTCTCTCTAAATTTGTTTGATTCTTTAATTTATTTTCAATTCGCTACCGTAGATTTGCATTTCCACTAGCCCATTGATTTAGAAATCCAACGGTGATAAATTTTCAACAAGCGTTTGTTTTTTTTACACAAATTAAATTTTTTTTTTAGCAATGAGGAAGACAGACCCATACCTATTTTTTCAAATAAATTAAAAAATTAGTTTTTTTGAAAGTGTCACCAATTGAAAACTACAATGTGATAACGAAGTATGGGGGTGCTACCATCATGACCCAACCCCTTTCATTGTTTCACACAAACTTCGGCAGAACACATTTCAAATGGGAATTATGATCAAGGGTTTTAACTCATTTAAAAGTAGCCCAGCTTATATGAGTTCTATTTCAACTTAACATGGTAAGATGTCTGTGGGTTCTCACTTTTCGATGGACAATATCTTTCCACCCAATAAAATGACGGTCTGGATGAGCTAGGCTCATCTCAAAGGTGCAATTGTGGCATGGTAAGCTACTTCTAGATCTCTACCAATTTCTTTCATCTCTCTACCTTTGAGCTTTCTAAACCCAGTTAACTCGGTCGATTTAATCCATCTAACTTTAATCCAATATGTCGTTCATCCCCTTGTGGATAATATGAAATGTATAACACGATATGATTTATTTTTAATACAAAAAAACCGCATACGTTCGAAATTTTTTTTATTTTGATAAAAGTTGGAGAAATATTTTTTTGACTTAGCGATATGGTGGAGGGGCACACATCAAGCCATTTGATTATGCGCAGTTCGAGATGCCTACGGCATCTTTTATGGTATAGCATATGTTTTATACCAAAAATAAATGGTTTTATATTGAAATAATAACTATAGGAGCTTATTTTAGGTGATTGCAAAATACGTGTCCCATATGCAATTCGCTATCCAGATGGGTGGTGATGATGAACTGCAGCTCAAGGTGAAAGTTGTAAGTTCATCTCCCTCGTTTGTTATTGTTATAGACGGTGGATGTATGCGGTGGACCACAAATTGTATATCGTAATTTTATCCTCAATAAAATTGCAACAGGAAGCATATACTTTTTTTCCTCTTCACATTTATAAATAAAATATTTTTAAATAAAATAAATTTTATTTTCACACACCCGAGAAAGATCGGCTGAATTGATGAAAAATCAATGAAAAGGAAAATTAAGAAAATTGATGGGATTGGGGTAGAGGGAATCAGGACTTCCTACCACCGAATCTATTATGGATTGTCGGATTTTAAAACACCGTGACTTATGGATGAAATGGAAAATGAATTAAAAAATAAGAATGTATTTTTAGGTAATTAATAAAAAAGTAATGATCTTATAGGACTCTCCCCCACCTATGTATACGACCCCAAAGGATTACTATTAAAGTTGTTACAGATCTCTAAAAAGGTTACCACATGAATGTAGGACTTGACTTTTCTATAGATCCATGCTAAATTAAATGGTAATCCTTTGGGTCCTACACACATAGATGGGAGATGATCCTATAATATCATTTCTCTTAATAAAAATATCTAAAAAATAAAAAAGAGTTAGAGGACCTTTTTTCTAGGTATTGTTATTGTTGGGTAAACCAAAACACCATTAGATGGCTCGACCTGTTCAAACATTAACTTTCTTGTTATTTTGATCATTATTTACTTGTTTCTTCCCGCGATAAAAAATCAGAAAGAATTATTGTAAAAAATGCCTTTAGGTTTAGATTTATACCCAAATTTACACCAAATCAGTTTCAATACCCATTATCTTGTATTTGAATCACTGACTTGGATGGGAATCGGTTAAGATTGAACAAGTTCTAAGATGGTATAAATTTGGGCCCAGCTCCCCTACCACCCTACAAATAAATTTTTATTTTTTTGAATATTCTCTAATGTTTCTAAGTCAACTCTCAATTTTAATTTTAATTTTATGTTATTTTATTTTAAAATTTTTTTCTCGATCATTGATTCAAATTCGATCCAGATTACTGATCCAACAATCTAACACGAATATGTAAGTGAACAATCTGCCCCACCAATCCGAGTTATAAAACATTGCCCAACCTAATCCGAGTTTTAAAACCATTACACTGAAAGCTCGATTTATTTTTGAGTACCATAAAAAATTTCCTTGTTTTCTAATTTTAGTTTTCTGTTCCCTATTTTTCTGTATTTTTAGATGATCGTTTTTCTTGTTGCCGAGATGCCGGCTATTCAATGCAAATACTCGTTTTCTCGAGTAAAAATGATTTGTTATGCTTTAATAAAGTGTTAGGGATGTTGTTGTAAATACGGTGATATTCTGGTTATTTCGTTTTGTAATAAGCCGGCTACCATTTTACCCTGGAAGAGAGAGAAAGAAAGGGAGAGAAAACTAAAAGGCCGTGCTTCTCTCTCATGACCGTGTCAGAATAATAAAGTTTGTTTATTTCTTTCTCTCTCTTGCCCGTTTCTCACCGTACAAAGCTTTCCCAGAGGCGCCACCTTCTCTCTCCTGACCGTCTCTTATGGTAGGAAGTAGAAAAAAAGAAATGAAGCCCTAATTTGCAGGTGAGATTCTTTTCACTCTCTCTCTATCTCCTCTCCCCCTCTATCCATCTCCGCCTCTATCTCTTCCATCCATCTCCTCCCTTCTTTCTCTCTCCGGCCATCTCTGCAAAACTCTGAAATTTAAGATTTTTTCAAGATGATTTGTCTTGGGATGAGACCGAACTCTCAGATTGGGATCAACTTTCATGGATAGAAATTAATGGAGGAAGTTCGTTTTTATAAAGGATTTGTGGTCTGTGGAAAAAATAATGAAGGATTGGAGCTGTAAATTAGTGGACATATGGTAAAATTTCCAATTTGTTGATGAGAAGTCTCATGCTATGTGTATGTATATTTGTATGAAGATCAGTGGGTATTGCTTCTAGCTAGGTGTCCTGTAATATTTTATTGGAATGGTTTTTTGAGATAAATCTGTTACCTTTGGGTTAAAATTTGAAACTTTCTCATAAGAAAGGTTGTGGGATTTGATTTTTTATCAAAGAAAAAGGGTGGGATTTAATGCTGTTGAGGATTCAGAAGCTTTCAGGCAGTGACTTGTCCATTACAATGAGTTTCCAGGGAGATAATTTGATGTTTTGAAGTGAGGAAAACAGTAACTATTGCTTAAAAGCTTCAAAGGAAAGAGCCATAATTAGTCTTGAATTGGAATAGGTAACAACTGTTTATCTTTTCATAAAGCTTTTAAGATTATGATTAGTTTCATCAAAAAAAAAATTGAGTAGTACACAAGCCTGGAACTATATCGAAAGGTTGAAGTCTTAATGCAACGGAAATAGTGGAATGATTCTTCTGTTAAGGAGCAGTCCTTGTGCATTTTATGTGTTAATTATTTGTTATGTTAATTATTTGATGGTTTCATGATTGTGATCTGTTGTTCTATTTGATGCGTCAAGGCAAGTGTAAGATTAATGTATTATGGTCTGTTGCTCTTGTTTGAGTCACAAATAATTGGGGGATCATGGAAAGTGAGTGGCTTTTGAGAGTGGGGCAAGCCTTGGCTGAGATGCTTTAAAGCTTTCATGTAAATATTGTTTTCCCAATTGGATCAAGAATAAAGCTGCAAGGTCTCAAATTTTGCAAAAGAAAACATAGATGAATTTGGCATATCATTGAGTCAGCGGGTTGTTTCGAGAATTAAACATTGGTATCATTGCACAAGCTGAACGGATGTCTTTTAGGAGTATTATTCATGATAGGAGGGGGGAAAATGGCACTGTTACGAAGAAGGGGTTAGAAGTGAAGATGGGTTACATATTGAGATCACGATCGCATAGTGCAGTTAGTGATGGTGGCAGCAATGGAAATATTGACGCCCTTAAGCAGAGTTGTTGGGCAAATATGCCACCTGAGCTCTTGAGGGATGTGATATCGAGAGTGGAGATGGCAGAGGATGTGTGGCCACAGAGGAAAAACGTGGTTGCTTGTGGTGGGGTTTGCAGGAGTTGGAGAGATATCACAAAAGAGATCGTAAAGACACTTGAGCAGTCTGGCAAGATTACATTCCCCATTTCTTTGAAGCAGGTAAGAAGTTCTTCTATTATTTCCCTATAATATCTGATGGTATTGCAGCCATTGCTTTCCTTTCTTTGCTTTACTTTATTGTTGGGATTGATTCTGTTGTTGGTAGAACTTTTACTGGTGCTTCTCACTTCCTTGTTATCGACTATTGATTCTTGTATCTTAGGCTATTTTGGAATGGCCATTCATTTTGTGGAAGCACTAAAAAAAGGGTATCATGTATTGCGTTCAATTCTGGATGCTAGACTGGAACATGAGCTAAAACTGCCCACTAATTTGTTTTTTTTATGCGACAGAGCTTGTTATAACACAAAATGTAGTTTTACTGATTTCAGTCACTGTTTGAATCTCTTTGCAAGATTACTTAGTTTTCTGTGGTTTTCTCATGTTCTAGTGGAATACAGGAATAGGGTAATAGAAAATTCTTTCTTATATTAATTATATGATCACGAAGGATTAATTGTCATGCGATTATCATTTTCTGTAGTTTATTTTTCTTTTTTCTTGATAAGTTTTTTTGCTGTAGTTTCTACCTCTGAATGGATTTAGAGTTGTGTGACTTGGAGGATATATCGTATCCTGATATAAAGAATTATATCTGCCTATTATAATTGCCAAATGTTATCCAGTTTCCACTGATAATATATTAGGTCTACTTGACCAATACTCGCTGTGCCTTTGACTCACTCACTCTTTTCCACCAACTATATAGGTATGGCACTTCAGCTGCCAGCCTTTCCATCTACTTATGTTATTGAATCATTCCCTCTATGGTATACTCCTTGAATGCTTAAGCTGCTGCCATTTCCGAAGAGGTTTTCTGCCATGCATGAAGTTTTCTTTGGGCTCTTTGCCACTTCTATTGTGGAATGGAAGAGCCTTTCTCTATGTGATGTGTTTAGCATGATACTGACTGAGGTAGATGCCAAAGATGACTGCTTCACCACTGGTGATAGCTGAGCCAGCAGGCATATGGAAAAGTTGTATGCTGCCAACCGATGGATTTCACGTATTGGTTAACTTGATAGATGTGTTTTGATGTATCTAACTGGGCTTTGTCCTGTGGGAAGAAAACGATTTTGATTACGCCAATGAAACACTATAAGCGGCTGTTCACCTCTTGTTTCTGGCAGTCAATCATACTGCTTGTTCCTATCAGTTAGTATTTACCCTTGTTCTCTTGATGTCATTGAGATATTCTCTAGAGTTTGGGGCCCAAGGTTTTCTTAGGTTTTTTGTAGACATTGGAAACACACTTCTTCCTTTCCACATGCTTTTGGATGATGCTGTTGTGACGATCCCTCATTGCTCGCTCTCCTATCATGTTATCCATTGCCTATAGGACCAATGATCTCTCTTGCAGAGGCTTATAGGTTTGTTCTTTAGATTTAGGATTGATGGGAAAAGAGAAGGAAATAAATATTTGTCATGTGGCTATGGAGGCTAATCTGTTAACTAGCTAATGCTTGAGTTTGTCGGGAAATGTTGGGATCTGTCTGATCAAAAGAATTATTGTGGATACTCTAGTGGGATGTAACATTTTGCTGGACACCTCGTCCTTGTTTTAACTTATCTGCAGCCTCTGATGATAATTGAGATCATGAATATTCCTCGAAAAAAAAAGAAAAAAGTATCATACATTTTGTTGCATATTTTATTGTATTATAATTATTTTTTAATTGAAATTTTTTATGTACAATGTTTCTATGACGAAAATGCATTCATGTTTTCAAATTATGATAAAAGCTGATCTGCTTGCATGCTTTCAGTGTTATTTTTTTGGCATGCTTTACTGATCATTATGACAATGGTCTTATTTCGTTTTTACATGATTCACATATTTTGTTGTATCCAGTTGTTGTAAATGACTTCACGACCTAGCTTCCATTTAACTTTCATTTCTGTTTCAGATAGCAAGTTATTTCCTGTCCCCACTAATACTTTTCGGCTTGTTTGCAGCCGGGGCCAAGAGACTCACTCATGCAGTGTTACATAAAACGGAACCGAACAGCACAAACCTACCATCTTTACATGGGCTTAACTCAAAGTATGTTGCCTTAGTATTATTTTGTATATGCATACTTACATACTTTCCTTCACTTCCACAAATGGTGTTTGCATTTAGAAGGCATCATAGATTAGTGGTGTGGAGCTCATGATCTTCTTGATCATGAGGTTCAGATTGAGATCCACCATTTGGCTTATGGATCCTTTTAGAAAGAAAGGAAATATGGCTTACTGATATTGTGCTTATTTGATGATAAGCATGCTGGCTTGTTTACATAGCCAAAAAATAAAAGAAGATGCATACTGCTTGTTTATCTAGCCAAAAAAGAAAGAGAAGAAAACAACGTGCTTGCTTGTTTCTTAATTAGTGCCGGGAGCAGTTACTGTGCAGAGTTTCATCATTATTGGGGGACGTCAAGTAATTTATGTGATTGATGCGAATTTTCCCATTATTCATGTTTAGATCTCATAAATGCTTCCATAGTTTTATGTATATATTACATAGCTATGCTTGTGCTAAACACGGACATACATTCATCTTTTATATTCATAAAGTGATGCATGTGTGCATATTTTTATGTGCATGTCTGATTGCATCTGCATTTGATTATTTGTATTGACACAGGCAAATGCATGTTTGTACAGTAGCGTACATGTGTATCTTGGTATGTTATTATATTTATACATTTTTTTATGTGGACACGTGTTTTCATGTGTATCTGGATTTTATGGGCCAGCCAGCTTAGCTTCAGCATAGAACAGCCCAGATTTAGCAATCCGGACTGCCCACGTTCACTGATGGTGTGGGGTAATGTTTGTTTATATTTTTTGTTTTATGTATGAATATATAATATTTTTCTTGTACACCTAAGTTTTGCGCATCTCTCCACAAAATTTCAGCTCAAAAGGTTCTAATAGAAAAAAATAAAAAAAAATGAAAAGGTGCGCTTACATGCGGTCCATATCATAAGGCACATGCACCCACGCGTGTCTTACCAAACAGACACACACGTCCTACAATGCCAAAACTCGTCTTACAAAATGGACGCACATGCGTTTTCAATCTGTGGACTCACACGTCTATGTAGCAGACATGCCATGTCTGTGAATTAAAAAAAAAAAAGAAGGAAATTTATTGACATGCATGCCAAAATTTGTATTTATGCATGCCTTGCATGTTGACGTGTGTGCCTTGTGTGTGAGCATGGCCTATTGTCCTAAACACACATGGCAGCATGTCATTGCTATGTCTCGTATGTCCACCTGGTAGACATAACATGTCTGTGAATGAAAAAAATAAACATTTCCTGACCTGCATAACAACACGGTTTCCCATGACGGTATTCGTGCCTTGCACGTTGACACGCTTGTCTAGTGCGTTAGCTCATCATATTCTCCTAAAGACTCATGACATATATGTCGTTTGTTAAATAGTACATAACAATGCATGCATCTGTGTCCAATTTATTCATGTATTCATGGGTTCTGTAATGCTAGGAGTTGTGTATTGATACTTCATTATTTTACCTTTCCTTTTTGTTATTTTTCTTTATTGCTTTAGCTATCTGATTTTCTTCATGAATTATCTTTCTTATAGTGTAATGATACAACTCCTGCACACTGAAGCTAAATATAATTTTGCAGCACTGTCTGACAATGGCAAATTCCTTCTTGCTGCACGTAAATTTCGGCGTCCTACCTGTACTGATTATATCATTTCTCTAGATGCTGAGGATATGTCAAAAGGAAGTGGTACATACATTGGAAAATTGAGGTGAGTACTATGTGATAGAAGAATACCACTAATGTTTAATGTGTTCTCCTTTTACATGATTGTCCCTTGTATATGTTATTCTTGTTCCTTTTTCTCCTTTTTTCGTTCTCCTCTTTCTAGATTTACTTGATTTATTTAAGAACAAAAGTTACTGAAATTATCCTGAAATCTTTTGTAAACACTCTGGTATAAATGGTGGTTGTGATGCTCATGTTCCTCCATAGAGCGGGAGTAATTCAATATCCAATGTCCTTGTAGATGTGAAAATACGCTGAGATCCTCAAACCGCCCCCCAAAAAACCTGTCAAGTGAAAATACTTAGTTTTCCAATAAAAAGAAAATACTCTTTAGTGTGTCATAATTACTCTAAACATATGTGCCCTTATTTAAAGAGCGAATGCACTAACTGATTATAAAGTCACACAGAGCTGCCATTTACTGCAAAATTTGAAAGCTTGAGATTCTAAGATAGCTGGACTTTTGTCCTACAGGACGTTTTCCTATAGACAGTTGAAATACATGTTACATCAAGTTGCTTGAGCAAATGGTTCAGAAATTTGTTGTTTCAAAATTAATTTTCGTTGAATATCTTGAATTAACCACCTAGGCATAAATATATCCAAAATGATCAAGTATCTATGTAGTGATTTTCTCCGCAATTTGGATATCTTTCTCTTCTTGAAAATAAAGACAAAGACTCAAATTGTATCCTAAGTGAGCAGATTGGAAAAGTGGTTACATTTCATGTAAAATTTGAGTTTTAAACTATAAATGGGCAATCATAGGGGCACGGGGGATCTGCTGTATTTACTATGAAATGTTGTTTTTATTAATAAAACCATAAAGCTAGCTACTTTGAACAATATTGAAGGTAATATGCTGTTCTTTTAAGGAGCATTCTACTCTGTGGATAGGCCTGCTCTGAAAGATTTGCTTTATAGAATCATGCTATCTCATGTAGCCCAGAGGGTGTCACTCTTAAATATGCTTTAAGAGCTTAAGGAAGTATTACTTTGCTTATTCTTCGTATTGCATTTTCGTTTTGCATTGCATAAGAATGGAGGCAGCACCATGGCTCAAGTTCAGTCTGAAATGCTGTGGCTGCATTCCACAGTTTCACTTTGCTGGTAGTTTGGTATCTATCAGGCTTGAGCACCCGATATTATCTCTGTTTAGACTAATTCTATCTTTGATATTTTGGTCCTTGGTCGTGACACCCCTTTTCTTCCTGCTGTGATGTACACTCAAGGCCAACTTTAGTTTGATAATACTGATTTATTTATATTTATTTTTGATAAAGTCGACACATTTCAATTTCAATATCATGATGGTATTTGATGTGTATTAGAAACTACCTAGATACTGAAATGAAAATGTTATTTGAAAGATATGCATAGTTAAATCATGGATAGTGAAATAATCGCTGCTTTGTTTGTCAATATTGATTTCCTCAAATTGGTTGTATAGAAATTCTTAGAAATTGTTCAGATGAGAAATCAGATCATTGCACCAAATTGTCAATACCATGTTCTTTTAATCAAATATCAAATGAAGGGTACTTTAATGACCATTTGTTTACAATCGTGTTATACCTCTTATACCATACATCACTTAAAAGAGCTGTTATGTAAATTACCTACATACTTGTGTAAACTAATGTATACATTTCCTGTATACAATATCAGCATATGTTGTGTCACCTATCACGGCCTACTTCCCTCCATTAACAGTTTTCTCTTTGATGAGCAGATCAAACTTTCTAGGAACAAAGTTCACAGTCTATGATGGTCAGCCTCCTCATTCTGGAGCTGTGGCCTCAAAGAGCCGTTCAATCCGGCGAGTGGGCTTGAAGCAAGTATCCCCACGAGTCCCTGCTGGCAACTACACAGTCGCTCACATTGCCTATGAATTGAATGTCCTTGGTAACAGGTAACTTAACTGTCCACTAATTCATGAAGTTATTTATTTGGAAATTTGTGTTCTGTAATTGACATGGCACCAGCAACCCCATGATAGGAGTAACCACAATTATGTGCTATTTTTCTTTTGTATATGGGCCTGCAGATGTTTGTGCATTGCACAGATGGTAACACATAGGCATGTGTATTTTACATCTTGTGCTTCACACATGGTAACCAATTTCAGCCTGAGAATAGCCTGGCCAACATTCCGAAGCTTCAATACTATGTTCGTTTTGAATTCATACACCATCAGAAAATTATTCAAAAACAATAAATCCATTTCTTTTCCTTCTGAGACTTCTTTAAGTTCTCACAGGCTAGGTCAGTTACCCTCCAATAGCAGGGAGGTTCTATGCTTAGCTTATTCATTCAAAGATACTATTTTCCTACTGTGAAAATTTACCAACACTTTAATGGGTGGATTTCTGTGAGCGTCATATGGATATCACTATATTAACATGGACTCATTGAATTTGAAGCCACTCTTGTTTCTAGGGATTCTCCTGACATATGGTGATTCAGGTTCTTTGGTTTAATTGACTCTGCAGTGAGATCTGAAATTTCATTCATATTACTTGGTGTTCTACCAATTAGATACAACTCGTATTACATCTTTGATTACTATGTTAATTATGATTAGTTGGACTCATCCCTCCTGAACAGAAAGCATGTTACATTGTTTTTCCATCATCATCATCATCCGAGCTTATCCCAACTATTTGGGGTTGGCTACACGTATCCTTTTCCATATTACTGGAAAATTGTGAAATGATGCTGGTAGGCTGAGTTATGTTGAGCACTATGTATTTAGTTAGTGATGCTGGGAAACTCTCCACTTGTTTACTCTTAAGTGGTCTCTTTTAACTGTGGAAAAGAACCAAGATCATTCCCCAAAGCTTAAGAGCGAACTTTTGAATCTCTAGAGAGAGAGAGAGAGAGAGAGAGAGAGAGAGAGAGAGCATTGATACAATCTTGTGACTAACTGAATCCTACGTGCCAGGGGCCCAAGGAGAATGCATTGTGTTATGGATGCAATCCCAGCATCCTCACTCGAGCTAGGTGGTGTCGCCCCGACACAGTCCGAGTTTCCCTTGAGCACCCTGGACTCCTCATTCCAAGCCCTTCCCTTCTTCCGCTCCAAATCAGTGCGCTCCAACGCGTCATTCTCAGGTCCCCTTGATGGGGGACCCCAGAAAGATGGGATGCTTGTGTTGAGAAACAAGGCCCCGAGGTGGCATGATCAGCTTCAGTGTTGGTGCTTGAACTTTAGGGGCCGGGTTACCGTGGCTTCTGTGAAGAACTTTCAATTGGTTGCTGCTACTTCTTCTTCTTCTGAGAATGGAAATGGAAATGGAAATGGGAATACCAACTCCCATGACTCGGATACAGTGCTCTTGCAGTTCGGGAAGGTGGGGAAGGACATGTTCACCATGGATTTCCGGTATCCATTGTCGGCTTTCCAGGCATTTGCCATATGCCTTAGCAGCTTTGACACGAAGATAGCATGCGAATAAACAAATCAAGTGTAAAGAATAGGTATTTCTGTTTCAAAATGACTAACCACTATGTTCTCTCTATTCCGATGTGTGCTTTTACCTCAGCTTTTCTTGGGTGCATGCATGATATATGCCTTTTATATGATGTATGTTTTAGTTCAAAATGTTTCAATTCAATCCTTTCGAAAAATTCTTGCAAGGTTAGCTTTTCTGATTTAGTCCAATAGTGCAATGTCAACTGGAACTGAGGTTCCATTTGTCTGAATTGATTTCAATTTTATGATGGTCAAAATACAACTAACTTCCATTGTAACCCATTTTAGGCTGAAATTGTCCCTTTCCCAATGGTTTTGTTCCCCCACTGTTTCTCCCAAAATGAGTTGTCACGGAAAATACTTGGCATAATTTGACCCCAATTTTAACCTGAAGACCTGAAACACAGCCGCAAGTTTGGAAATATATTTGGCACATGTTATTCAAATTCCATTCAACCTAGGGCAGGTTTTTAATTCCATTTCTTTTGGTTCCAAGATGTTGGATTTTGCCTCAGATTTTCAAAGCAGTCTGGTGACAGTGGCTTACCTCATGGGCGGTCATGATATCTTTGAAAAGCACAAAGTTTACAGTGGCATACCCGTTGTTTGGGTAAAGCCTGTATTCGAATGTATGGTCGCAGTTATGTTTGAACAGCGACATCCATGCAAAGTGATTGCAAGTGCTTATATATCTATATAGTCACGTGACATCCAGAAAAATAAAAAGACAAAAAAAAAAAAACTCTACTTGTGCGCTCAGACCATTGTTTTTCTTTGATGAATGTGAAGCAGAGCAGTTTCTGCAAGAGATACCGGATAATGTGGCCGATGGCATGGCGATTGTTGTAGCTCGATCCTGTTTTCATCGGATGATTATTGCTGGTCTTCAGATGATGTATTCTAGTCTGGTGTACATATTTTTCAACAATCGCAGCCTTGTGGATTGATAAGGCCAGATTCTTAATTTATTCACCCGTGCCTCTCTTTCTCTCTCTCTCTCTCTCTCAATTCCTCTTTCTGTGATTTGAGATTTTTTTTTTGCTTGGTATGGTTTGGCATCTAGAGATTGGAAAACAATGTTGTTATTATTATTATCTATATGGTAATTCAATGCTGCATACAAGTACAAACATATGCTAAGATGAAGAAAGCCAATGTGATGATGTTCATATTCACATGGTACGGGCTGTCTCTTGCGGTAAGTCAAACCAGTGTTCTCTCTCTCTCTGGCACAGAAGTTTTGGTTAGTAAGCTGGCTTGTTTGAGATCTTATTTGAATCGTAGATGTGTTTGGTGATTCCTTTGTCTTACTAATCCTCATTTTTGTTTATGTTTTTGTTCATTCTCCATGAAAAACTTCTGTAATCTTCATTTCTGTTTGGTGTTGTTTGCTTTTCTTTGCTATTCTTTTCCTTTTGCTTGTCTATCTTGATTTGCACTTTTGTTCGAGTCTAATTGCGTTTTATGTTACTGCTTCTAGCTGTGGAATGTATCTTGCACACACCTTTAAAAAGTCGGTGATCTGGATCGGAACCAGCCTATTCGGATCGGGAGTTAGTCTAGCCGTTTTGGATCCCATAAAATGTTGGGAACCAGCCGGTTTCCCCTACTAATCGGCCGGTCCCCCACTAATCGGCTGGTTCTGACTGGTTCTTTGACAGTTAGATTGGTTCTATAAGAGAACAAGTCATACTTGGCCCTGCTTATTTTTTTATTTTATTTTGTTATTTTATTATGGGAATTGACTGGTTTGTATCGGTTCTTGCTAGTTTGGACTTGTGACAGAACTGGCTGATTTTGTTGAATTGGCTAGGGCGAACCTTAATTTTTTTTTAAATTTCTGATTGGTCAACTGGATTGTCGATCTACCGAACCGAATTAGAAATCTCAAGGGGCAATCCGGTTACCAATCCATTTTTTAAAACCTTGATTCATACGCAAGACCGAAAACTTCTTGTATGGGAGATCATTTGGGGGTAAATATTATATATTCACATGGGACCTATGTGCGATTGGTGGTTCAGGGTATCCAACCTTCTTGCCATGCGCACGTTAACTCGGCCTTTCAATTTGACATTGGGGTGTTTTGAGGAACTCTTTTATTGGTCCTCTATGTACAGCCATCCGATCTTGAATTGGTAGGCTACTAGCCAACAGCCGTAATGTCATAGATTATAGTGCCAGTCGTGACATTATTACCATCAAAGCAGATTAATCAAAACGCCGCTTGTGTCATTGTAATTGGTTCATTGAAAGTCCTACATTTAAAAGGGAAAACTTTTTATTAGTAGCAACCAATTGAATACGGTCCTACATTTAAAAAAGGAAAACTTTTTATTTGTCACTACCGGCTATTTGATTTGAGTGGATGGTTAAGATAGCTTCTATCTTAATGTCACAAGCGATTTGATCTAAATTGTCTTATAATATTTTATTTTTAAATTTTTACCAATATTGTATACCAAAAAATTGTAATTTGCTTTTTTAAGAAGTTAATAAACAGTCATTTTATTTTATCATGAATATCTTTTTTATATTTAACTTTGACCATGTAAGAGGATGGATCACCCCAAAATTTGGTGCCAACATAATTTGTAGAAAAAATAAAAAATAAAAAATAAAATAGTATTTAAGTGTGATATTGTAATTGAGGTCATTTCAGCCATCCATTTAGATAGGATAGTTTGAAATATATAATTTTTTGATAAATTCGCAATATACTTATGATTGTGTGTTATATATTTAAAATATATTTGTTCGAGTAATTTTTTTTTTTTTAAATTGTCAGGTTCTAGATCCGGATCAAAACTTTGGAACGAGTTGGTTCCGGGTCGGGTCTAGGTCCAGGCCGACCTGGATCCGAGCCAAGCCATTGCACCTAAGTTTAGGTGGAATATTATTGAGAAAGTGGCAGAAATACTTTTGATATAACCTTATTCATTTAATATAAAATTTTGGGTTAAAGTTAAAACAAACCGCAGAAGAACAGAACAAATATGCAGCACCAAATGAGGAAATGTGTGCATATGTCTGACTTTTCCATAACCAAATATTACACTAAAATCATTCCCAAAACACAAGATGGGAATCACCAAATAAACCAAAATTGAATCACAAAGGATGGGGACATGTTCTCTCAGAAGGTTGAAAAGTTATTGTCAACTACTTCAAAATTCATAATTACTAACTGCTGAGGTTAGTCATTGAAACCTCAAAAGTAATTTTTGTCTTATTTCAAGATAAATTTGATCCTGTAATGATTCTATCCTCATGAACCATAGGCGGTTGCCTAGGCAATGCGTGACTCGATGAATCACTTCCCAACATGGCAAGCACTGCAGAAATGGAAGGCCTATCTGCTTCTTCTGCTTGAACACAAAGAAGCGCAATGTGAATGCATGTCAACACTTGGTTTCTTGAGTAAATCTCACCAAGAGATGGATCCATCAACTCCAGGACATTTCCTTGACTCCACAACCGCCACGCCTATTCTATTGGAGCCCGTTAGTGCTCTTGAACTAATGTATGCGCAAAAAGAAAAAGACGTTAGGAAACAGGGATAGTGCAGAAGAGAAGATTGTATTGATGAGTCCTTGACTTAGATCTAATGCTTGAACCTCATTGTTCATCCTCCCACTAACAATTTCCAGTAGCAAAACACCAAAACTGTAGATATCTGATTTTGTTGAGAGGTGCCAGCGCCCTATGAAGTACTCAGGAGGCATGCAGCAACTGAAAATGGACACAACTTAAATATGCAAGTAGCCCTCAACAACGAGTGCTTTGATATTGCTTTGCTACCGCTGGCAAAGCAAGAGCAAAAAGTCAGCAAGTGTAGGCTTGAAAGCCAAGAAAACTCAGAAAAAATCACTCGTCTGTCTTGCCATGTTACATGAACTCGTATGAGCTAACATACTACTATAAACCAGTCACATCAGAATGACACACTATGCATAACAAAAAGGAAAATTATTGAAGAAATGTTACTAGACTTGACACACTGCTCCCAACCTCTTTATATTTCTCTTGCAAAACTTCAGGATAGTTATCTGTGTGCCTCTGCACACAAATCTGTGTGCAGCATGGCCATGGTTTGGCAACATTTTATTTGTTCTCTTGAGATTATATATTTTGAATACACGCACACAAAAACAAAAAATCAAAATCAATTAATCAATAAAGAAAACTGAATCATAAGTAATCCAGTTAGCAAAAGTATCCCATAACTATCTTATTAAACATAACAATCTTATTAAACATAACATTGACAATAAAGGTAACTTTATTGATAAAAAACAAAAGACTAATATATTCTATTGATTCTTTTGTTGAGAATCCATTGAACTTGTTTTAAAGGATGGGACATAAGAAAGATTGGTAACTTTAAATTTATTCCATAGGGTAATGTGTATGACAATATTCATTTTATAAATTTCAAAGGTTTCATATTTTTTTAATATTAAAATTTTTATAATTTTGTACAAGTCTTTTTCTTGAGTAATTGTGCATAAGCTTCGAGTCCATGTTCTGTTTCACCATGCCTGACACATTAGGCAAATTCCTGAAATTGACACTGGTGCTGGCACGTGTAATCTAGAAGATAACCTGAAACTATGCTGGATTCAGTTATTGGGCTTTGTTGTTGACCGTAAAACCCAATACTTGACCACTCACGAAATAAAAAGGTAAATAGAATAGGATATATCAAGATTTCCATTACTACACTGATACATACAGTTAACCTAGGAAGGGGATAATGCGGCAAGTAGAGAAAAGTTAGTGGAGGACTGAATTACTTACTATGTTCGAACAGCATTGATAGGGTCAACCTTGGTTTCATCAACTTCAAAAAGTTGGACAGTTCCAAAGTCGAGAGTTTAGGATTTGAATCATTATCCAACAATATGTTGCTTGCTTTAAGATCACGATGAATAATTCTTATTTGAGAGTCTTCATGGAGATAGAGAAGTCCCTTTACAATCCCCTCTATGATATTGAGCGGTTGATCCAGTCTAGTTGTTTGCGCTTTTGAGGATCTGATCACCATTTCATGAGAGTAAGCAAGTTAGAATCCATGCTCTGAAGTCTGAACTTGCGTACTCTCTCTCATACATAAACTGAAGTTGTGTACTCTCTCTCTCTCATGCATATACAATCAATGGAAAGAAAGAATGCAAATCAAATAAAACAGTGTCAAGGCTCCTGTTGGGCATGTACTCATAAACTATAAGCTTTTCTTCTCTCTCAAAACAGCAGTGCAGGATCTTCACAAGATTTAGATGTTGGAGTTTGGCGATCAAGGTGAATTCAATCTTGAACGCCTTTACTCCCACTCTCGAAATCCCTGAAAGTCGTTTTACTGGAATCATTCGCCTATCATTCAACTTCTCCTGTAAATTTTTTTCTCATTGTTGCTATTTCGAAGCATCTGTAACCAGATACACAAAGGATTTCAAAGAACAGAATTACCCTATTTACAGAACCTTGCCCTCCTTCTCCAAGCTTATTTTCTTCAGAAAAGTTGCTGGTGGCAACTAAAATGGTATCTAAGTAGAAAACTGTTGGCCTAGTTTCATCTCGTTGCACCCCATTATTTGATCTCTCTGTCAAATTTGAAAATGTTACATGTTTATCGTGGTTCCTTCCTATCAAATACGACAACAGGAGACTAAAAACGAATGAAATATTTCGTAACTGTTAAAAGGTTCCACTCATCTGACATTAACTTAAGTTTTAAGAGTGAAAATCCCATTGAATGAACTCCTACATGTATCATTTTACCTTTTTGTTTGGTTGTTTTTTTTGGCAGACGGGACCTGCATGTGCCAACAACATTTAGGAAGTACTGCAAAGATAACAATGACCTCAAATGTGGGTGATTTCCCTTTTCAACTGCATCGACATGTAAAACCAAACCATCTCACATTTCACTTGTTTAATATGCATCACATCATGAAAAATGAGCTACACAAAAATCTCAGTAGCAAAGTAAAATTGACATATATTCGTGAACATCCACTCAGGAATCAGAATGGTATTAGCAAAAATATTGTAGGTAAATATAGCCACTGATGGCAGTAGATAATTCTGACTGTTCTAATGTATTGCTCAAGAGGGGATGCTTCTTTTTTGGCTTAAAGAAAAAAAAAAAAAACAAAAGAACAAACTCGGAGTTGTTAGATGAACACATTCCATATCTGTTATAACAAACAATTAAACAGCACCAGAAATCTGGACGTGTAGCAAAGCCGAACCAGAAAAGCGAAACATATATATTTTTCATTTCAGCAGGTTCTCATTATTTTCTTGTACAATTCCTTCTCTACATTTTCTCTGCTATCTTTTTATTTCCTACGGGTCACCCTGATGTGCCATGTTGGGATGCCAAAAATAATCTGCAACCCCAAAACCAGGGGAGATATTTGATTTCCATGCTCAAACGAACTCACTCGTGTGGTTCAAATGCGGCCTAAGCGGAAGTACCTGTAATTGTAATGCTAGATGGTCCATCAAGAAGCTTATAAGGTCTGCTGCACGATTCACACAAATTAAAGTTCGAAAGTGCCTTCCACTTTCAAACTTTGGCGAATTGGATCCAAGGACCAGGAAGAAGTCTGCTTTAAAAAGTGAACTTTTTTTTCTCATATCTATGTTCTTAACAAACTTATGTATTTTTTATTTGATCATGGCACTATTGCTAGTTCATCTTAGAAATTTAAGGTCATTTGATCATATTAATGGTGGACAGTGGAGCTTAACCGTTCTTTTGCCATTGTGTTCCCATCTAAGGGACCATTCATCTTCAGAATAAACCATGGATTTCGGGGATTATGTAGTGTGTTTTGTATACAACGTCTAGCAACTCATACTGTGCCAATAATGGGGTTGGGGTTGTGGTGGTAGCACCACCTGTACCCCAGCTAAGATCTTTCAGCTCATTGTCAGATCCCGCCACGTCCCTATTTGACATGGATTCGTCAGGCGTATCTTGTCTCTTCCCGACACACACAATTCGGACCGATACTATGGACCATCCATCCTTAGTAGTAGTTGAATGGCGCAGCGTTTCCAAACTTGCGAGTTGACTTGACGGAATTTGGGCATGGGCAAAGGGCAAGGTCTCTCATCAAGATTGGAGCTTGAGCTCGTATCGATATCTCATCGTGCTCATATGTAAGGGTGGAGTCGACACTACAGGGAACGAGATGACTACAGCAAGCAAGAGTGGTAGTTTAGGAACTAATCCAGCTAAAGCTCATGAAATTCCAAATTCGGGCTCTCCTCAACATAGGTATCGGTGCTTCCATTGGAGCATGCATTCAAAAAGCACAAATGATTTAAAAAATGGGTAGGGATTCGTCATCCCCATTTAATTTTCCCAAAAAAAAAAAAATCAACCAATCCCCTGGAATATTTTCCTTTTTATATCAAAATTGCAAAACAAATCACGAGAAATTTGTAAAAAATAAAAAACAGCAAAAGGCTAAAGAATTTATAAAAAAAATTAAAAGTATAAAAAAATAAGAATAATTTATGTTGAATAGGGAAAGTGGAAAAAATCCATTTATAGCTTGGAACAACTTAGAAAAATCCAAAAAAAGAAAAAGAGAATATCATGAGAAAATTCACCCATCATCACAAAAAGTTTGAGGTGTGCCGTACCTATACATTATAACATTGATACCGTATATAAACTTTTTTCATTTATTAGTCATTGGTAAAAAAATTAGTTTTTAAGGCCTTTCCAATAATATGTAGTGTACCAATATCCTAGCGGTAGCGGTGTCAAGCTGAGTTACTCTGTCGAGTCCGAGTCGACAAACTAATATTCAAGTCTGCTGACTGACTAATGTTCATCTCTGTCGAGTCTGAGTCGACCAACTACTATTCCACCAATGAGAATTGTTTTGAGCAGCAGTTCATCAGGATGGATGGCCTGATCAGTGCTTGCAATCAAATTGTCTGAACGCGCTTATAACTCTATTTCCCTATTTAAAGATTTTCAATCCCATCCAAGCCATTTTATGCTACAGCGTATATACAATGCTCGCGCCGGATCAACAGTGTATATCTATTCCCTCGGATATTTTCGATCTAAAATTTTAGGAACCCTCATCACTCGCTAGTCACTAGATAACCATTCTTAAAATTAAAAATTTGAATTTTTAGTTTTCTAATACTTGGATTACGCCATCTAAATATTGGACGATCTCTGTTTAATCTTGAGAAGTTATTTTTTTAATTGAGGTTAATCTATCGGTTAAGGATATACATCTTCAAAATTTAGGGTCCTACCAAAAATTATACGAGAGAGTAAATATACAATATGCTCGTATGGGAACATAATGTCTTTTGGCTTTATATTGTATGAATACAGTGAATGGTCCCTCCCAGTTTCTTCGCTCTGGAAAGCAGGGAGGAGCTTCCCACGATTATGGAGTCAAAGCTGGTCATTCACACGCATTTATATAAGAAGGGATTAATTTGATTCAATATACCGTACTATCTTTTGATTTCTTTTGGAAATATAAATTACAAATATTTGACCTATATTTTTTTATTTAATTTTGAAGTAAAAAAATTTACATATAAGATGGCAACTTGCATCCTTACAATTAAGATTAAGGTGCACATAAAAAACAATCCATCACAAAAAATGTTGTTTTGATATTGGGAAATACTCTAATTGATCATTTCGATTGGTGGTTCGGTCAAAAACGGTTATAACTAGTTGGACTAAATTTAAAAAAAAGGAAAAAAAATAGATATAATATTTTTAAAAATATAAGATATATTAAAATATTTTTCAACTTTATTTGGTCGAACAACTAACTGATTTATCTGGCAAATATTGATCAAACATTAGTTTCATACCAAACTCAATTTCTACCTTATAGTAGGACCGTCAAGGCACCGGTAAGTGGTTCGATCGTTTAGACCATCAGTTCAATCCGATCTTGATAACTATAATTTCGACATCTCGATATGAAAAGAAAAAAATTTGAATCTCAAAAATAATACATCTTGCAACATAATACATGGACCGTCCATTTTCAAAAATTTTATGTGTTTATAGATCTACCTGATTTGAATTATTTTTTGAGTTTAAATTCTCAATAACTAGAAATGAAAATAGATTCGTAGGCTATCTTAAGCATTTTTGACGCCAAAATTAAATCGTTATGCAAACTACACCCATAAAAAAAGGTACATGATCATGAGTTGGAATAATTAAATTCACTAAAATATATAATAGTGCCCTTAAAATAAATAAGTCTAAAATGAAATACAAAATGTTGTTTTTAATATTTAAAATTTCAATATTTAAATTTTCAAATGGAAAAAAGTTTATATAAGAAGTCCTAAAGCACACTCTAAAAGTCAAGTATGGAAAAACTCCATCATCTCAACTTGAACATTTAAGGTGGTAAAAAAAAATTGGATCTCAACTTGAACATTAAGGTCGTAAGAAAAAAAAAAAAATCTCAAGCTCTAAAAATATAGGGTATATTATAACAACTTATCTAGAACGATTTTTTTTGCCTTAAAAATAAATGTTCACAAATCCGCAAGATACCATTTTTTTGAGTTTCAAATTTTATTGTTGTTGGAAATTGATTTTAGAGCCATGTGTTCGTGAAATCACAGGTTGAGTTTCTCTACAAGTCTTGATAATCTTGAACATTTATAATCATGCTGTAGTAAGCAGGATGGGTACTAAAAATGGAGGTTCAGCAAAAATTGTACATAAACCAATATCCATTAGATTTGTTTGGGATAAAGAGGACAATCTACCTCAAATCCCAATTTCCACCCCACATGGGCTTGGAACTTAAACATCTTGAAAGCGTGACTCTTGACTCCTAATAAATAAATATAATACATAAAATTTTGTTAGGCTATAACCTAAGGAGAAAAAAATATCTTCCCCATATTTCACACTATAACATAGCAAGGACAAATCTCCTCCTAATACTATTTACACCAAGAGATGAACTTCGTATACAACAGCATCTCCTAAAAAATACTTAAAGAGGGACAATATCTCATGCCTGCAACTGAAGAGTCTTCTCCTTTGATTCATGGGATACAGAGACCCCACCAAAAGTTTGTGCACCCTTCGATCCCACTGCAACATCATCTGAATCTTTTTCTGGCATCTCTAGATGCCATATGAAATCAGTAAACAAAGGCCAATGCTCAGGAGAAAAGAAATCGGCCCCCATCCTCATATATGTAAACCCTGCTAAGCCCATCTCCAAATTCTTCTTAATCTTAGCAAACCCACCAGAATTCCCCTTTAGTTGTGAATTCTCACCGGAAACCGATACCCCATGTGCATCACAAGCCTCCTTTACCCTCTTAACAATGGAGTCTGATAAATCCATGCTAGGTAAAACTACTCCAGCTGAATTCTCAGCAAACATTTTCATAACATCACTGTAACCATCTCTTTCACTTGTCTCATAAAACCCGCTAGTAAGCTCAGCTGCATGAGATCTAGTATTGCACCATTGGTGAACGGTAGGGATCTTACCCGAAATTCGCACTGGAAAAGAATTTCCCGGCAAGTTTCTGAAGATTCCAGCAGCTTTTGAGAGCATCCGATTTCCATGAGATATGAGGCAATTAGAGTACCAAGAGAGGAAGAAGTTACCATAGGGAGTCTCCCAGGACCCATTGTATTGCCGGAAAAAGTTGCTGGAATCAGGCGAGCTGTCATAAGGTGGGGCATCATGGGGTCCAGAATAGCCCCACTGATGGTGCCCTAGAGTTCGAGCGTGTTGTTGGAGGTTGGCGAGCATGTGCTTGTCATAGCATTGGAATTCTCCAACACCAGTGGAATTAGGGTTTTCAGGTAAAGATGGGTAGCGGAGTTCGCCATTTGGGCCGAGACCAATTGTTAATTCCTGTACATATCAGACAGTGAAAGTCAGATTCATGGTGGTTTAGAGAATATGATGGGAATTAAGCCTCAACATTTATGAAAATCACAATAGAGTACTCAGGATTCATCATGATATAAAAAAATTCAGCTGGTTTTTGTATTGCATTTGGGGGAGAATGGACTTTGCAACGAAATTATGTGTATCAAACAGTGATCAAAATTTAGCAAACTTGGGCACGATTTCAAGTTGAAGTTTGAGAAGGAAAGCATCCATGATTCAATAAACAAAAGTACATAGCCAGATGGATCCAAATTTATGATTCCTCAATCAAGATTCACCCAAAAATCATCCATCAAACGTTACTGGAAGTATTACTCATAACTACCAGCTGATTTTGGGTGATATCATAAATTTATAGAGTTATGCTCCCCAAACAAAAAACAGGGGGGCTTTCAGAACAAAGGAACAAAAGACAGGCTTAAAATGTTCACACAAGCAAACAGCCATATATTTATATCCTCATGCCATGATGCATTCTTGTGAGAGTAAAACATAGAACCATATTGCTTACCGTGATTGTGGAGCCCAAGAAATTTGAAAATTCAGATTTGAAGCTTTCCATAAAATCCCCATATGCTTGCAATGGGGACTTCCCAGAAAGCAAAGCAAGCTCATCAGTCCCCAAAGACAAGCAATCTCTGAACCTCTTCCCTCCCCTGTCCGTGAAAAATATATCTGGGTTTTCTTCACCAACCTTCAAAACCCACTTTGGTAGAGTGATTCCCCTTGCTGTTGATCCGTGGAAATTGAACGCGACATTGAGCTTCAACCCGGCTTCTCTCACCATTTCAGCCACTTCCAAATGAGACGACCAGTCATAACTTCCTGCTGTTTCTCCCTCTACAATTCCCCACCAAATTGGAAAACTAACGCCTTCTACACCAAGAAGTTTTAGAGGTCTTAATCCCGCTGCTATTGCCTTGGCATGGTTTAGGGCGTTACATGCTGATATGGTGTCCAGGGGGAGGCCGACAAATAATGGAAGCCGATTCTACATAAGCAAAAACTGGGGTTAGGCATGAACAAAATAAATTGAGATTTTCCAATAAAACTTCCATCTTTTCATCTTTTCACAATTCTAGGAAACTGAATAATTACTTCACAGCGGTTCTACAAAGTTGGAGTTGGCTGGAATTTCAAGAACCCAAGTTTCATTTTTTCCCCCGTTTTTTAGAGAATCAAGTGATTATTTGATAAAATTTCTCTAAACTTTAGCTATGTTTACATGAAAAACTCAGAAATTATGCTATTTCAAACCTGATATGAGATGAAACTATTCTTATCATCTGTTCTCAAATAAGTATCCAAGTTTTTATTTATTTTTTACATCAAAAAAATTTCATTTTGATTTCTTACTTAAAACAAATCAGAAAATCCAGCCTAAAACATCGGCTGATTCACCTACAAAACCATATTTTTTAAACTGCCATCAAATTCCAGTTGAAATCCGGGTCTTTGGCCAATATATAAACAGAAATCAGATAAAAATATAAAGGAACTGAATACATAAAAGCTACATCCACGACTAAAAAATTCAAAAAATTAAATAAGGAGTACTTACTGTTTTGTCATGCGACATTTTCAAGCAACCTTCACGGACAATACATTTTTCAGGTGTAATCTCCTTCAAAGAAACCCTAATTGCTCCCCTTCTCCATTTACTCCTGAGATTAACCTTTATTTGATCCCGTTTGTTGCAGATCCTCTCATGACCACAACAAGGAAGCCTCTGAAACCCTAGATCTACCCTCTCGGCATTCATTTGAGAACAACCAACCATTGACATCTCCATTTTTCGAGATTAATAGGGATATGAAGACTTCCACAAAACAAAGCCACACAAGAATGGCTAAAAATAGGGGGGAATTTTACAAAATGATTTAAATTGAAGGGTTAATAAAACAGTGTTCACTAACCACCAGAGATTTCAATGAAAAGTAATAAGTACCTAATATTTCAGGAAAAGAAAATCGAAGACAATATCTCTTCTGAGATCGATAACACTAACGATTAAAAAACAGAACAATATTACTGGAAAAACATTTTGGAATGATGCAAAAAAATCACAAATATGATACAGGAAGATAAAATTACAGATGGTGCACTAAAAATCGTAAAAAAAGAAACCGACCAACAAAAAGTAAACAGTGTAAGGATTAATAGAGAAAAACGCAGTTTATGATCTGGAAACTAAATTCCAGAGTTTAATTCCTCAAATTATCGTGAAAAATACACAATAAAAAGATCTAACAGAGAAGATTAGTAAAGGGCTTATTGACCCCCCAAAACCAAAACAGCAGGAGAAATTAAAAGCAAGAAGATAAGACTGACTTCAACTCCTCTCGCCCACTTTTGTCCTTTTAAGGCTCTCATAAATCTCTTATTTATAGCCCATTTTGTAGGAGACCTTGACAATGACGAAAACATTCCTAACAATTTTCTAAATCTCCAAGACACCCTCATATACTCCTACACCGAATGATCATATATGCCCCTCATTTATCGGATACTCCTACTATTTGATTTTTGGTTTGGACTGTAGGCTCATTTTAAATAAGGAAATTTATCAAAATATATTTTACATTTTAAAAAACTAATGTTTACTTCTTTTCAACTATTGCAACTCATCGTCAGTATATTCTAATGTCTATTTTGAGATTATATCAAGAGACATTGCTAAAGTATTTAATAGTTGATCTCTTTTGTGTGTTTCAATAATTTTTCCTTTCAATAGCGTGTTGGGATATAATAACGTAGACTACTAAAAAATTTAGGACATTTTCCGCCCTTATCTAGCTACCAGAATGTATCTCATAAAGCTTGATTTCGATTGACAATATTTTGATCTAGTTGAATTTTTAGGTAAACTTAATTTTGAAAATATCAAATACATGTAATTTATGTTTATAACTTAGGGAAGGCCACTAGTGAAAAAAGCTGATTTGTTTTGGACTATCAATATTAATGGGAAGTTCAATGCAAAAATATAGTTCTTTTATTGCTCATTTTCTACTATGATACTTTTGTGAGATGTTTTGTAAGGGAAAAAAAATGGATACATTTAACAAATTTTTTGTTCTCGTTCTCTCTTTGTTTCTTTCTATAATGGAGGATAATTTGGTCACCGTCTAAATATAGGGCACCTTTGATATTTCTGAAGCGTTTCAGACCTCAAGTAAACAAAAGGGTAATTTTGTCAAATTTCCCTTGAGAAAAGTATAGGGAAGCTAGGTGGCTCCACGTCAGAGCTGTCGTCTCAGCCTCAGAAACAACTGGGAATTGTTTCGTCTTCTTTGACGTTGACAGTGAGCGGTTTTTCTTGAATGGATGACGTGACGTGGCATTCGCTCGATGACGTGGAAAGCCAAACTACATCGTGCCGACGTTGGAAAAAATTTGTGGTGAGAATAATTTCTAAACTTATGAAAAAAAAAAAATTTAATTTTCATAAACCTTACCGATCTGTTTAGAAAAAAACATTTAACTTTTATAAACCTCACCTACACCACCACCAGTCTATTTTGAAAAAAAACCTTTAACTTCCATTAACCTCACTCACACCAATCTTTTTTTTTTCAATTTTGAGGGTTTTTTTTTACCAAAATTAAAAAAAATCTTAACGCCATAGTATTTTAAGCAGTGTAAAAACACTAACAATCTTATACGGCACTATAAATGTCGTAAACCCTTTTCTCCTATTTATATTTATCTCTTTTAGCTTGTTTATATTTATCTTTTTTATCTATTTAATTTTTTTTATGATTATCTCTTCTTTTTCTCTTTCATTCTTTTTAATATTTATCTCTTCTTTCTCTCTAATCTTTTTTATCTCTTATTTCTCTATCTAACTCTCTTTTTCTCTCGAAGGAGATTTGTATAACAACATGTGTATACCGTACCATCCTTATAAAAACGGCCTTCAACCCCATCCCGTATGAAAGTAGGACAGAGTCAGATTTGTATCACGTTGGAATCTTGTTTGTTGAGTTGATGAAGTAAGTAGGGAGAGTTAGTGAGAGAAAGAAGAGAAAAGAAATTAGAGAGAAAAAAAAGAAGATTTGTATCACATTGGAATTGTGTTTGTTGAGTTGATGAAGTAAGTAGAAAGAGAAAGAGATTAGTGAGAGAAAAGATTTAGAGAGAGAGAAGAAATAAAGAAAAGATAAAAAAATTAGAAAGAAAGAAGAGATAAACATAAAAAAAACTAGAGAGATAAAAGAGATAAATATGAACATGAGAAAATGGTTTAAGATATTTTGAGTGCTGTATAACATGGGTTAGTTTTTACGATACTTAAAATCTCATATAGCATGAGTTAGTTTTTACGGTGTGGGCGAGCTTTATGAAAGTTAAAAGTTTTTTTTTCTAAATAGATAAAAATTAAGATATATTTGTAATAATTTTCCTTAAAAAAAAATTATCCTATACATTTTTTTTTAACGATGTTACTACTCTTTATTTTTGACAATAATGTTACTAATTCTTATCGATCAAATGTGTTTACAATGGAATCAAATAAACCACACTTGCCTGATAAAGAAATACCACACTTAGGCCGTTTACCACCTCATTTGCTTCTCTATAAATATAAAAAATGTCACCTGGACGCGACCTACATCTAAGTATAACATATCTCAGGGTCAATAGCGGTCTAAACTTTTTATTGCACCCGCTAATAACATCGAGTGAAACCCCTTACACTATTCAATATCTACCATTGTGCTTTTGCTTCAAATTATTTAATCCTAGTAAGAGAGCAGCATAAAACTCTGCTTCATTCGCTATATCATTTCCACATAAACCAAAATAACATAATAATACTGTACTTTTGAATTCTTTGCCACGCCTCTTAGTCTTGGGTTTTCAATTTAAAAAACAGTAAAAATGCGACAGGGAGTTTGGGGAGAGGTTAAAACTGTACTGATTTTTTTTTAGAATCGATTTGATCCCGACCAATTAACAGTTAAGATTGATTGTTCCCACGGGGTTTTAAAACGGCCCCGCACGAGCTAACATTGGTGATTTGCTAAAACAATTTGGGCCCAGTGTCTTTTATTTTTTAGGAGCTGGTCAAATTACATGGGTTGGCGAAGGGGGTCTTATTCTGTACCATGTTCGCTGTGACATATGATTTAGTGGTTGAATGTTGAGCTAATAAGATAAGGGTGCAGCGTAGGGAGCCACCCACCTTACTTTTGGTATGTATCCATGAGTGGTTTTTTGTCACTATACAAGATGGACACAATTATTTTATGTGAAATTTGATACCTCTGTAAAATTAGAATTTTTTTTTTTTTTATTAATTTGAACTTGACAAGGACTCAATTTCACATCTACGGTGCATGACCTTCTTGTATCAAATGAATGTAGGCAATCTCATTCTATATTTTTTCCTTTATTGACGTAGGTGTAACGCGCTGTTTTGACCAACAGAGAGTGTGGCATGCTCCTGTGGGAGCATACTGTATGACAGTAGATGGACGGTGTACTCCCGCGGGAGTAAGAAATCTTTAGCTACATGAAAGGTGCTCAGAAAATCCATTCGCAAGAGGCGGCAGCGTTCAAAACGTGTTTAGAAGTCGAGTCTTCAAAGTTTGGACCTCACAAGAAGTTTCAAAGCCTTTGTTCGTGTGTTTTCTCTTGTATTTTTGTGCTTTTTCTTTTAGAATTTCCTCAATAAAACCTTATAAAAGTTATAATCTCAATATAGACATGCATAATTGAGAATGTAGTGGGTAATGAATAGGTTTTTGCAATATAAAGTAATGAGCTTTTTGTCACATATTGAGGAAAATAAAAGTTTCATTTTTGTCACATTTAGGGTATTTGTGTTTTTCTTTGGATGTAGAGAATTGAAGGTTAAAATTAGAACTTTAATGTTTAAATGATGAAGGATTAGGATTGAATATCGAACAGGGTTTTTTAGGCAGCAAGTTGGGTTTTTAAAATGGTTTTCTTTTATAAATATGTAGCTATTGGACTAAAAAAATAGAGACGAGAAAAGAAGAACAAATATTTTGGGTCTTGTGAAAAATATCTTTTTAGGGAGTTGTCGTTGTAGGATGAACTCCCTTGAGACTTTAAAAAATGGCATATTCTATCATATTTTTGTATTTATACTTTTTTGATTTATTTATTTTTCCCCTATTCCCTATATCAATTTGTATTAATGTCACACCCCAGGTTCTGTAATACTAACATTCATGAAGTGAGATGATCTATCGTTAACAAAATTTGAAATTTATGAATGGAAAATAAGATAGTCTTGTGCAATTTATAGAAGAAATTTCAATTTTATTAAAGATAATTTGTCACACTTCAGCGATTTTGTTAAAAATAGACTGTCGCAGTTCAAAAATGTTAATATTATAGAACCTAAGGTGTGACAATTAAAGTATAAGTTAACTATCTATGTCAATAGCAACCCGACCTTTTACAATCGAGGATATATCATCACAAATCATGGGGCTTGTGAATCAACATATTAAAGAGAGATAAATCAAGTCATAAAAGACATATGAAGCAAGATTTGTTGAATTTGCGGAGATAACAATAGAATTCGACAAGAGGATGACAAAATATATCAATAGATGTGGCCACTAAAAAGTATTGATTGTCGAGAAAAAGTAATTGTTCAGTAGATATAGCACCAAATTTTAACTTTGGGTGTGATCTCTATAAGGTTGCAACCTTAAACAATCCAATTAAAGCGCACCTCCAAATTTTATCATAACATATAATTTTGATATAATTTTTTTTTAAGATTATCTGAAAATCTATTTTAATATCTAATTGTAAATTTTAAACTCTAAAAATGGCTAAAATCAAGTAGATCTATAAAATATGAAAATATGAAAATCTTGAAAATGGATGGTCTAGATAATGTGTTGCAAGATGCACTATTTTTGGAAGTTAAAATCTTTTTTTTTTTTCATATTCGTTAATTTCGATGTCGAGATGATCAATTAGAGGATTTTTCAACAATAAAATAACCTTTTTCTATGGATTTTTCAGGTGCATATGTAATTCTACATTTTACCGTTGCAACCTTATATAAACTTTTTCTTTTAACGTTTGGGATCAAATATCCAATAAACTGGATATATGTGGTACCATGACGAGGTAAACATTAGAGTGAAAGATGTTGATAATAACTTAAATGTACCACAACATTCGATAACTAGGAATGAAGAATAAGATCAATTGAAGAAATCAGGACCGTACTTCACATCCCGGATTTCTACTACAAGTCGCACACCAAGTGAGCAAGTTAGGTTTTAGGCTGGTTTTCTTCTAGAAATACTAAACTATTGGACCATATAAAAAGAGGAGAAAAGAATAGTTTATTTTGGGCCTTGTGAAAGATTTTTTTTTGGGATAGACTCCTTTGTAGACCTTGAGATAATATATATTTTCTCTAGTTAAGAAAATTAAGGGCTAGAACTGAAATGTTTAAATTTTAAAAGATGAAGGGATATAATTTGATACTAGGGTTTATATGGAGCAAGTTAGGTTTTAGGGCGGGTTTCTTTTATAAATGCATAAATATTGGACTAGATAAAAAGAGAAGAGAAAATAATAGTTTATTATGGGCCTTGTAATTTCTTTTTTTTTTTTTTTGGGTAGACTCTCTTGTAGACCTTCGGATATCATCTTTTATATTTGATTTTTAGATTTCCAATTATTATTATTATTTTTAAACTAGTTTTCTTTTAAGGTACTTGTGCCTTTTTTTAGTTGTAGAAAATTAAGACGTAGAATTGAAATGTTTAAATTTTAAAAGATGAAGGGTTATACTTTGATATTGAATGGGGTCTATTAGGGGATCAAATTAGATTTTAGGGTGGTTTTCTTCTATAAATACGTAGCTATTGGACGAGATAAAAAGAGAAGAGAAAAGAATAGTTTATTTTGGGCCCTGCGAAAGGTTTTTTTTAGGGACAGACTCCCTTGTAGACTTTGAGATAATACATATATTTTTATCTTTTATTTTTATTTTTTACGATTATGATTATGATTTATTTATTTATTCTCTGTTTTTTTAAACTAGTTTTCTTTTATGGTACTTGTGCCTTTTTTTAGTAGTAGAAAATTAAGGGGTAGACTGAAATATTTAAATTTTATGGGTGAGATTTGGAATGCAATCACTTGGAGATTGAATATTGGAGTCATAGCTAGTTCAAATATCCAACCTTCCAAACAAAGTGCGTCCAAGAGATGTACAAAATCAAATTCCTATTAAAGCTTTGGAATATCTCTCTCCGCCCTCTAATTTAAGTCATATGATAAGAAAATGTAGGAGAAATTGATAAGAGGAGGCAAGAAGAGAAGAATAGAAGGATGAAGAAAATATAGTTTTATGTGGTTCGATCTCTTAAACTTATATCTACGGTTTTAGTCGTGCTTATTATTTCATTCACCTAAAAATATAGGATTTGGGTTACCATCCCTGTATCATGTTTGAGTAGCTTGCTATATATGGTTACAACTAACTATACACGTTTTCCTTTCAATAGTGACTAAGGGAGGTGACATAAGAAATCGGGAATACTGTCTCTAGAATAAATCTGGCATAGTTCTCATAAGGTTTTTTTTTTGGACTTGGGAGTAAAGTGCCTGATGTATTTGGGATTGAAGATTTGGAATAGAGACATGTAAAGGATACATGAGATATCCTCTCAAGCTGATGATCTCTCTCTATTTAGGATAACTAGATTAGTATATATAACTAGCTTGATGACTTCTCTTACTTCCTCCTCCTTTTGAATTTCTCACTAGACCATTAATTAAAAAGCCAAAAGCCTCCAAATCAGGAGCTTTTTTCTTGTTAATAAGGTCCTTAAACCATTCATGTGCGAACCCTATTCATCTATTTCATAGAGAAAATGGAGAAAAAACATGAATGAGAAATCTATATGGGAACCACCCGTTTTTCCATCTCCGCAATTTCTCCATTTTTACAGTAACAAGTCAGCAACAAATTAAGTAATGACATTGGCCTTTTTCCCATGATTCCAAACTCATCCATCTGGCAACTGGTTTGCTCCACCATTTTAGCTCGACCATAAGAGAAAATATGGTCATGTAAGAACTTCCGGGATTTGATATATTTTCTTTTAGTTTTTAGTAAGATTTCGATTTCAAATAAACATTGGACTTTGGCAAGCTGCCTAATCGTTAGGCCCATCAAATACTGATCCCTAACTATGTCTGCTAGCTCAAGAGTTGAGTTAAAGATCTCAATGATTTGATCAAGGTTGCTTTAACGGCAGAGCTTCGATGTTGCCTAGTTGAAAGTTAGGGTTTGGGGATTATTAGATTGAGAAACACAAGTGCAGTAATGGTGAGCATACACAATAGCTCAGTGTTCGGGGAAGAAAGTTCGCTTTTAACTAGGTTTGAGAGAGAGAGAGAGAGAGAGAGAGAGAGAGAGAGAGAGAGAGAGAGAGAGAGAGAGAGAGAGAGAGAGAGAGAGAGTAGTAGTAGTAGTAGTAGTAGTAGTACGTACGTACGTATACGTACGTACGTTACGTTACGTTACGTTACGTTACGTTACGTTACGTTACGTACGTTA
>NW_006500010.1:2340021-2355225 GCF_000471905.2 Amborella trichopoda
AGAGAGAGAGAGAGATTGCACTGATTTGAACTTTGGAAAATTGTTTCTCCATCATTTCAATCTATTTGTTTACCGGGTGAGTAATCAACTCATACGTCATTGAGATCCGTAAAGAGATTTGACGGTGATTGCGGAGGGTCTTATGCAGCCCATATGTGTGAGGGGTTCATAGGATATTTACTGAGATTAACCATTTATACTGAGGTTAGCCCATTAGCTCAAATGAATATATGAGCCCAATGACCTAGATTGATTATAGGCCGTTCCGATCGTCACGATCTCATTTCGTGTTTGCATTTTAATTTTTTTCTACGAATCCAAATAACTTGAAATTTTAGGCATCCATTCTTCTCATCAACTTTAAAATGTAGAATCACAGATGTACCTAAAATATCCATCGAAAATGTTGTTTTAATGTTGAAAAATTACTCTAATCGATCATCTCGACATCGATATATATGAATATGAAAAAAAAAAAGTTTTTGAGTCCCCGAAAATAGTGCATCTTCCAACACATTATCTAGACCATCCATTTTTAAGATTTCATATATTTTTATATCTACTTAATTTTAACTGTCTTTGAAATTTAAAATTTTCTAATTAGGTATCAAAATAGATTTTAAGATAATACTAAGAAGTTTTTACAACAAAATTAAATGTTATGATAAAATTTTAAGGTACGTCTTAATTGGATTGTTTAAGGTTGCAACCTTATAGAAACCGCACCCTTCCTGTAAATAATCTCGTAAATATGCAATGTATTGATATGTGTTAAGCGATCACCAAAATAATTACATTTTCAATGGGAGAGTGTGTTATATGTAAAATATATTTATAACATTTAATTACGATTCTAATTATATTTATATAATTGTTTTAATATTTTTATAATATTACAATTACATTATTAATGTTAACTCTAATTATATATAATTTATATATGGGTGCGGTTTGTATAGAGCCTAGGCTCTAAACAATCAAATTGGAGCCTACCTTCAAATAGGGTCGAGAAATGTGGTTTCAATACTGAAAATATTTATCATAGCCTTGAAATATACTTTATCTTTATTTATTAAGTTTAAAGCTTCAAAAATAGTGTAGATCCATAGATCTATGACAACTTGAAAATCTTAATAATTGACGGTCCAAAAATACGTTACAAATACACTATTTCCAAAACTTGAAATCCATTTTCTCCCCATATTCATGCATCTTGATGCCGAGATGATCAATTTGACGATTTTTGAGCATCAAAACAACCTCTTCTAGTGAAATTTTTGAAGTAGCCTCTAATTTGATTGTTTAGAGGCTTGGCTTTATATAAACTTTTCTCTTTATATAATTGCATTTATATTATTGAAAATTATCAAGCCCCTTTATTCCCTTCAATCACTCATGCCTATTTTAAAGCATTATTGATTTTAAGGATCTGGATCAATTATTCATTCTATGGAACCTATTATTGGGTATTCTCCAAATAAAAGCCAAAACATGGTATTTATGGGTGGTAGGCCTCAAGTAGATTTGTTAAGAAAAAACCACTCGAATGAGGGCAAAATGAAGACTGATACAGATCAAACTGAATATATTAGCCATAACAAACATTATTTTCTTGGAGATAATTCCATTTTTATTAATTTAATTAAGCATCCATCTTAAAGATGGATGCAAATAGGTGGTCCATCTAACAACAATTGTAACTGACGGTCCAAATGTTTTCTTAATATAATTATTATTTCTAGTTTTCAAAATTGTTTTCTTTTTTTTTTCTTTTTTTTTTTTTCTTTTTCATATTCATGATCTCCATGTTAAAGGTTATATATTCTCTAAAAATTAGGAACAAACTATATTTAAAATATATATTTATTACCAAGCCCGGTTTTCTACATGTGCAGGCTTGGCCGCATGCTAACCGCGTCCTAATAACAATTAATGACACTATACTTATTATTGTCATAATATATGAATTACTACATTAATATTAATAAAATTTTAATAAAAATAAATACAAATTGGAAAATTAATCATTAGAAACATATAATTATAATAGGGGTGACGTTTGCATAAGGTTGAGGCTCTAAACAATTAAAGTGAAGCACACCTCTAAATAGTATTCATAGATGATTTTTCTATACCAAAAATCTTTTCAATGGTCTGAAAATTCTTTTTTGTCTCTAATTATAAAATTCAAAGCTTTAAAAATAATGTAGATCGAGTAAATCTAGAAACATTTGAAAATATTGACAATTAAAATGCATTACAAGATGCATTATTTCTCTTTCTTGAAAACTATTTCTTTTACATATATAAATCTCAAGGTTGAGATGTGCGATTTAAGGGTTTTTCGACATCGAAACAACCTTTTCTAGTGAATTTTTGAGGTACATCTTATTTTGATATTTAGGGCCTCAACCTTATATAAACTTTTTCTTTATAATATTCATTGAAGTATCATAATTATTTGTTATTATTTTATTAGCAATACTACAGATATCTTGAGGTTAAATTGGTTTATTAATTTTTTTTATTGTAATTTTTTAATTTATAACTATAATTTTAATATCACATATGGTTTTAAAGAATTTGAGTTTTTTAAAATAAGGTCATAAAATTAACATATTGTACAACAACTATTAAAAAAACATACGGTTGTCATTTTACTTCGTAGAAAGATGCCGTTTCCGTTATATATTTTATTTTTGTGTGATTAGGCCTATCATGCTTTGAATGTGGAGAAGCATTCATAGATGCCTTTGTATAAATGCTTTATTTTAATTGTCATTGCAATTTAAATTTTCTGACTTTAACATTCAAGATTCATTTTAACTTAGATGAGAGTTAATTATAATATTTTTTGTTTGAAATTAGAGCATGCGAAGGGTGTTAGATCATTTTAAATTTAATTTGAAACATTGGAGGAGATTAATTGAAAGGGTATGGACTTTTTTATAATTTATTTTTTTATTTTGAAATATTAGAGATATCTTTTAGAGTTTTTATGAGGAATTACCAAAATTAATGAGATTTTTTTTTATAGAAATTACGGATATAAGTTTTGGTTTTGATTGTTATAGTACATATGGTTTTGGTAGTGTTTGAACATAAGTTTGAATGTTTAAGTGATATTTCTTATTTTCAAGTGATAGAACTTTCCGTACCGGATTTTGCAAGTATTCTACCCATTTGCATTAGGGCAAGTCTGATACACCAAACATCCACACCTAAGCAAAAACAAGAGAATAAACCAAACATCCACACCTAATCACTCAGGAGTGTTATAGCAAAACAAGAGAAATTTGGCCCAATAATTCATGAAAATATAGAAAAATGAGTATAAGTATTCAAAATTGATAATTTAGTTGGATATTATGGGATGCAGCAATCGAATAAAAAAAAATTTAAATACAAAAAACACTTTGAACAAAAAAAAAAAAAAAAGGAACAAGCTCTATCCTTTTCATACCGTATAAAACTTATACGCTTCACCCTATCCAACCGTTCATTTTGAGTACGGGCCAGTTTGATTACTACCAGTCTCATTCTGTTCGAGTACGGGCCAATCTGTTACCTACTGGTCCCGTTCAATTCTGACGGTTCTGCCGTTCTCATTAGCAATGTGGTCATCAATATGTGGTTCCAATTGGCAATATAGCTGTGAATGTTATGGGCAAGTATTTCAATAGTATATAAATGTTAGTTGAATTCATGTATCCTCAATAATGTCGTTTAGGTTTTTAGGTTTTAGAGTTTTATTAAGTTTCTGGATGAGTATTGAACTTTTATGTAATACTGCTCAAAAAATCAATCTTGATACTCTGTACAAGCAACATTATAATAAAGGAAACATTTCATTACTAATGTAATGCTGCCCAAGAAAGCAATCTTAAAAAAAGTTACTCTATAAAAGAAAGCAATCTTAAAAAGTAGTCTTGAGAGTGCAAGCAGTATCACAATGCAAGCAGCAGAACAATAAAGCCAATCTTAAAAAAATATTATTTTAGAGTGCAACCAACAGTAAAAATAAAGGTTGAGACTAGTTTACTCTTCAAAAGCAGTTATCTCACTCAGACTTAAACTTACTCTTAATTATTTTCGATAAAATTATTTTATTTTATTATGATTTAAATTCTATAGTTGAATCTGTTGGTAAAATAAATTTATTGCGATATTTTATAGTAAAATTTTTTCTCGATAATAGCACATATGTAATCTGAGAGTAAAATCGGTTATTTGAATTTGAAAAGAAGAATATCATTTATAGGACCCGGTTTTTATGCGGCCAAGCCTGTATATATAGAAATGCAGGCCTCTAAGTAAATCGATTTTTGAGATGGATTTTAAGACTTAATTTTTAAAGACATGTAATCTCTAACATGAAGATCACGAATATGAAAAAATAAATATATTTTAAAAACTAAAAATAATAATTATAGTAAAAAATATTTGGATTGTTAGTTTCCATTATTTTTAGATGGAACACCTACTTGCATCCATCTTTAAGGAAAGCGAAGAGCAATTTGTAAATAATTGATACTGGATATATAAGTTAAAGCAAAAATTGGATATATTTCTATTCGATACACGTCAGAAACTACTGTCAACATTACCATTTATAAGATTTTTAATATATTTATGCTTCTTATTGCTTGAACTTATTTATTAATCTCAATAAAAAGATACTTATAGTAAATAAATATATTACAATTTGCGTAAAATCCCAATAAAGGGTGCAGTTGGCATACAGATGCATCCGTAGCTGTAGATGTAAGGTGCACCTTCAAATTTCATCATGGTATATAATTTTGATGTAAAATGTTTCAGGATTATCTCAAAATCTTTTTTTATATCTAATTATAGAATTTTAAATTTCAAAAATGGTTAAAATCAAGTAGATCTATAAACATATGAAAATATTGAAAATGGATGGTGTAGATAATATGTTGTAAAGTGCACTATTTCTGATACTTAAAATCTTTTTTATTTTCATAGTCATACACCTCGATGTCGAGATGATCAATCAAAGGTTTTTTCAACATTAAAACCACATTTTTCGATGGATTTTTGAGGTGCATCCACCGTTCTACATTATAAGGATGCATCTTTATGTTGGTTTATGTGGTCTTTAAATGTCATATGAGTGTGTAACAAAAAACATTTATTATAGTGGAACATAAACTCAATGGGAGTGTGGTCCCTCGAGAACCATACTAAGCAAACGATGTTTGCTGATACCGGACTGTGCTTGACAATCTAGGTCAGTCGGTTGGAAAACCCAAGGTACCTGGGCATAAAGAATAAATCGAGAAGCGTTTTTGGGTTAGCCCTTGATGATGTCGGAGCTTATGCCTAGATGAGTGAGCTGAGGGACTCTATGACCCTTGTGTATGATGGTAAGCCTGCAGAAACGAGGACCAAAACCTCATCCAAGATCTCCATCACACGGCATGTATATCGATAGATCGTTCAGGAAAGCCAGTGTTCCACCTTTTGGGTGAAACGTATGTATGTGCGACAGGTACCCTTATACACTATAGAGTTATGGTCGCATCAGGTTGTAGTGACCTTGACTCGTCTCTAGGGGAGGACCTGTAATCCACAGACTGGGATTGTGACCCCTTGACTCATCGGGCAGACTTTGGTGATCTGTGGGTCATGAGAAACATTGGGTCTGTTCGATAAAACAAGTGTGGTCTGTAGTTCGTAGTTGAAGGTGGAGTACCCAATAATTACATGAATTCTTAAAACCATATGGATCATTTTCCAATCATATTAATTTAATTATATTCATTTTATTATTGAAATGATTTTAGTTTTATTATTTAAATTTTTATGAATCTCTCAATATTTTGTTTTATGATTTTTGGACTTGTAAAAATACAGTTATTGATTTTACAAAGTTATAAAAAAAATTCAAATATATATTAAATTTTTTTTTTATAAAATTCTAGGGGGCTCATAGTACACATGGCCCCACGGTGTGGCATGTGAGTGGGGCTCACATGTGCCACATAGGGGTGGCACGCCCCACCCCTTTGGATTCCTTTTTTTGATAGCTTTATGTTCAAATTATTTAAATATGGAAAGTGTATCTTATGTCATATGATCAATTTGTAATATATTAAATATTAACCATATCTTATCTATTTATTAACTTGATATTTCTTGATATATTCTTATGGAATATATGAGATGAATAATGGAATTTTATGGAATGCATGATATCTTTAATGGATTTAATTTATTTAAATATATTGATGGGAAAATGGTTTAAGGAAAGTGGGATAATGGTTCATGCACCTTCTATAATATTGATGACTCATCTATAGAATGGATGACTTAGATCTCTCATCCCACAAGTCACCTTGATCAACGGTCCATATTTAATCTCAAGAAAGAGGCAAACTATAGGAAACCCTAAAAACCCTAGACCTAAATTTCACTATAAATAAGGATGCTCTCCCCCATCTCTATACACCTCTCTCTCATAACCTCGCTCTCTCCCATATACTCTCTCTCTCCTCCTTAGGGGCCACGCCCCTCTCGCTCCTCTCAGGCTTTCTCTCTCTAACCCTCTTTCTCTCCTAAGACCCATAGGGGGCACGCCCCAACCCTAGGTCTCCTTTTCTCTCTCTCTTGACCTAAATAGCCCTAGGTCTCTTTTTCTCTCTCTCTTGACCTAAAGATTTAAGGATAGGGAAAATTAGGGTTTGAACCTAATTGTTTTAGAGTTAGGGTTTTGTAGAGATTTAAGGGGTTACCTAGTTTGGCCGAAATTAGCTTTCTCGGTTCGAGATGACTTAGGGTTTTGTAGAGATTTAAGGGGTTACCTAGTTTGGTCGAAATTAGCTTTCTCGATTCGAGATTGAAGCTAGACCACTGATCCCGCGCCATTGAATGTGGTGACTCGGTGTCGGGTATAATAAGTCTGGTTGAGGTAATCTCTAGCATCTTTTCTTTTACTTTCTTGCTCTTTTATATTCTCAAGCATAATATTAAGTTGAATAAATGATATCAAGTGGTTGAGTTTTATTTTATTGTTGTGCTATTTTATTTTGAAATATTTATTGATTGTAATAAGACCATATGTAAGTGATCTTTTTGCCAAAATAAAAAGAGGTAATTATTATCATTAAAAAAAATAAAATAAAATAAATTGTATTCCCTAACAAAATATCACATAGGTCTTTCTTTCACCTTATATAAACTTTTTCCCCAATAAAACACCTTCCATACAAATAGTGATTACTCTTCACTAAGCTTGTAGATACAATGCGTTAGAGAGGGGGAAGTAGGGGTGAGTGAGTCTAGTCATGCCATGGACGAGTCGTTAAGGAATGGTAGCTCTCTCTCTCTCTCTCTCTATCTAACTTACAATTCTAGAGAGAGAAAGAGAGTTATGAACTTAGGTAAGGGTGGTTGTGGAATGGTAGTTGTTTCACCATCTGCTTCCTCCTGCAAATAAAGATGGCTACTTTGACGTCAATATGAAGAAAACTTAGGGAAGAAGGTTGATGAGTGCGATTATATTATATAAGGCTTCATCTACTACTGCCACTCTTGGTACAAAGACTGGAAGAGGGGTCTCGCATTTGGGTCGCCCGGGTTTTGGATTAGTGTTTTGAGAGAGAGAGATGGGTCCAGGTGGTCCGGGTCCTGGTGGCCCTCCTGGCTGGGGACCTGGGCCTGGAGGTCCTGGTTACGGCCCCTGTGGCTTCCTCTCTTCATGGTAATCTTTCCCTCAAACCTCTCTTCACACCAACACTTTCAATCTCTATATTTTATTCCCCCTCTCTCTCATCACACACTCTTCAACCCATTTCCATATATCCTCTCCCTTTCTCTCTTCACATACACACACTCTTCAACATATTCCATATATCCTCTTTCTCTCTCCCTCTCTCTTCACATACACACACTCTTCAACATATTTCATATATCCTCTCTCTCTCCTAACATACATTAGTTTTTTTTTTTTCTTTTCAACATATTTCATATATCCTCTCGCTCTCCTACATGCTCACACACACACATTTAGTTTTTTTTTTTTTTTCGGTATTTCAACGAGGAAGAGGGACCCTACCTATTTTTTTAAGTAGATAATGAGTTAGCTTTTTGAAAGTATTAGTGGAGTGGTATTAGTAGTGGGAATGAAAACCACAAACGTATGGGTACTACACATAAACTAATTACTTAAATGTAAGTGTTATGTTAGGGCTTAGTTAGATGACAGCTAATATTATGAAAAGTATTTGGTGAATCAGTCAACTCGCCTGTAGATATACGGCCCCCTTTGAAAATTGATATTTAAGATGGATTTTAAATCCAAAATTTTGAGATTTATTAATCTCAACTATTACGCTGATTATGATTATGGAATTGTCTTTCCTTTTTGAAAAATAACATAATAGTTTCTCGATTGGTTTTCCACAATTCATTTTCAGGTATGGTGGAAACAGCCATTCTTCGATGTCCATCTCTAAGATGGACATATGATGTATTAGGGGCACACATGTCTTGGTGAGACGGCTGTTTCATCAAAACTATGTCAATAATATTTTTTAAGGGTGTGGTTTGTATACGGTTGTAATTTTAAACAATTCAATTAAAGCGCACTTCTAAATTTTATCATAAATATAATTTTGATATTCAAATTTTTTAAGGCTTTTTGAGCATGTATGCCATTTCTAATTATAAAATTTCAAACTCTAAAAATGGTAGATCTATAAACACATAAATTTTTTGAAAATAGACAGTTCAAATAATATATTGTAAGATACAATATTTCGTGGATCCGAAATCTTTTTTTCTTTTTATAGTTATACATCTCGATGTCAATATGATCAATTAGAGGGTTTTCCAACATCCAAACAACTTTTTATGATGGATTTTTTAGATGCACCTTTAATTTTACATTTTAAGGTTGCAACCTTATATAAACTTTTTTCTTACTTTAATAGACTATCTCATTTAAAACTAATATATTTTTAAAGGTGCGGTTTGTATAGAGCGGAGGCTCTAAACAATTAAAATAAAGCACACCTTCAAATAGTGTCAAGAAAATGGGGTTTCAATACTGAAAATCCTTGTGAAAGACTTAAAACATATTTTGATATGTAATTATACAATTTAAAGCTTCAAAAATAGTGTAGATAGAGCCGATCTATGAAAACTTGAAAATCTTGAAAATTGGCGGTCCAAAAATGCATTACAAGATGCACTATTTCCAAAACTTAGAAATCTATTTCTTTTCTCATGTACATGCATCTTGAGGTCGAGATGAATGATTTGAAGATATTTGGGCATTAAACCAACATCTTCGTTTTTAAATGATATTATTTTGTTAGTTGTGTGGTAAGAGTTGTGTATTACGTATAATAATATTTAAGTAGTTAACCTTTTTCAAGGAGTTCCAATTATTTTTGCCCATTGTTGACAAAAACGTTTGACTTTAGCAAATTGACCATGCATAAAATAAAAACTGCTTATAGACTTGTAAAATTAGACTATAAATTTATCTCAAATAGGATACTACCAAACAACAGAAAATTTATCATCAGAATTAATTTTATTAAAATAGTAACGCATCCAAAGACGCCCTTAGCTAATCCGTAGTTTTATTTTGATGGTTTTTGCAGCCTTTACTTCCTGTGTTGTTGCTGCTTATTACAAAGTTGCTGTGGACCCCTCTTTGGAGGACCGCCGGGCCCTCGTCCCTTCTGATCTCTACTGTCTTTCCTAGAAGTTAATAGATTCATGTTCCTTTGTCATATCGATTATATGTAATACAAAATAGTTGCTTTACTTCATTGTGTGAATTTATGATTATCTAGGAATGTGATTGTAAAAGTTATGAGCATTTTATTTGGTTTCACTTGTAAAATGCTCTACGAAAGTACGATTAATTATTAATAGGATATCGTTTTTATGATTCGACTAATGGATATGTAGATATGCGCCCACGTTTATGGTTTATTTTTTAGATGAGATTTCAACATAATTTTTAAGAATACACAATGGGTGCAGTTTGTATGAAGCCGAGGCTCTAAACAATCAAAGTAGAGCGCACCTTCAGATAGTGTTGAGAAATATGGTTTCATAACCTTGAATATATTTTCATCTCTAATTATAAAATTTAAAGCTTAAAAAACAGTGCGGATCGAGCAGATCTATGAAAACTTAACAATCTTGAAAATTGACGGTCCAAAAATGCATTAGAAGATGCATTATTTCCAAACGTTCAAATCTATTTTTGTTCATGTCCATGCATCTTGATGTCGAGATGATCAATTTGAGGATATTTGGACATCAAAACAACCTCTTCTAGTGAAATTTTCGAAGCACGCTCTAATTTGATTGTTTAGAGCCTCGGCTCTATATGAACTTTTTCAATATATAATTGGGATCATTAACATGTTAAAAATATATGTTAAAATTTAAAAAGACTTTTCTTGTTTTTTGGAAAAATAAGTTTTGACCGTCCATGCCCATAGTAGAACACCCACGCCATAACCCTACTAGACGAGAACACCACCACAATCCATAGTAGAACACCGACGCCATAACCCTACTAGACACGAACACCACCACAACCCACAGTAGAACACCCACGCCATAACCCACGAGAACACCACCACAACCCATAGTAGAGCACCAGACATATTAACAACCCTGCACCAGTAGAACACCCACGCCATAACCCACGAGAACACCACCACAACCCATAGTAGAGCACCAGACATATTAACAACCCTGCACCACAAGACAAGCGTAAGTACACCAGAAGTAAGTACAATAATGGCCTAGGTGGCCATACTTGACCGCACCCATATTAACAACCCTGCACCACAATCCATACCATGGCAGAACACCACAACGGTGACCCATATTAACACCCTAGTAAGTATAGACGACAAACGTAAGTACACCAGAAGTAACTATAATAATGGCCTAGGGAGCCATACGTGACATACCCCTAAGCGTAAGTACACAATTGCTGATTGCGCGGTAATTGGAATCATTAACTGGTGAATGAATCTGAATTCATGGAATGGTTTTTGAATCTTTGTTAACAAGAGAATCAAATTGATATACAACTAATTAATATCAATTCCTTTCAATTCAAATTACATTCATTCAATATTCAATTCATATTCAAATGAAATTAATCATAACAATTCAAATTACATTGATTTAATATTCAATTCATATTCAAATGAAATTAATCATATTTATAACAACCATTTTATGTATGTAAATCCCAAACAAAAATGATCACATATCCGTAGTTTATTTATATGTTTTTCAATTTTGAATAGAAAATAGGGCATGAATATATTGGAGCTACGAATAAAGGAAAGAATATGCGGTTAGCTAGATGGCTATATTTGCACTGCATTTACCATAACCATCATAACCTCTAGTGGCCGAATACCGTAGTTAGCTAAATGGCTATATCTGTATTGCATTTACCATAACCATCATAACCGGCCGAATGCAGTAGCGGAGCGGTCTCTTGCGGCGCGGGATGCAGTTGGGGACGCAATAGTGGAAGAGTCTTAACCAGTCAAAATGGAGCATGAACATGAGCCTGAACTGGTTGATGCCAATGGGCACAACTGGTTGATGCCAATGGGCACATGTAGCTTATTGATGCAAATGAGCATATGTATGGTTAACCTAAGCCAAATACTACGAACTAGATCAAATTGGCTGGAAACTGAGCCTAGACAAAATGGAGTATTAGCTAGGTAAAATAGGGCTGTAACCTAAGCCTAGAAAAAATGGGTTCGGAAATGGCCAAATAGAGAGCCATATCTTCCCTCTTCAATTCCTAAAGTGTCGGATCGTTTAGGCCAATAGGCGGATAAACTGGTGCCCTAAGCTATAGTCGGGTCGGAGCTAAATGAATTAGTCCGTACCCTTCTAATTAGCCCTAAGTGCAAATGGGTGAAATACTAATAAAACCCAAGAAATAGCACGTACAATAGAAAGTCGCATATACAAAAGGGTGCAGTTTGCATGCAGATGCATCCGTAGCTGTAGAGGCCTTCAAATTTTATCATGGTATATAATTTTGATGTAAATGTTCTTGGGATTATTTCAAAATCTATTTTTATATCTAATTATAAAATTTTAAATTTAAAAAATGGTTAAAATCAAGTAGATCTATAAACATACGAAAATCTTGAAAATGGACAGTGTAGATAATATATTGTAAAATACACTATTTCCGAGACTTAAATTTTTTTTATTTTTCATGGTCATACATCTCGATGTTGAGATGATCAATCAAAAGGTTTTTCAACATTAGAAGTATCTTTTCCGATAGATTTTTGAGGTGCATCCGTAGCTCTACATTGCAAGGTTGCAACCTTATATAATTTTTTTTTTATACAAAAATATCCAAAATGTTCAAACACAACCATAATTTTTTTTTCAAACATAATCAAAACCATAAATCCAAAAGCATTTCCATGCATTTTAAAAATTCTCTAATCTGAAAGCATTTTCATGCATTTTGAAAAGTTTATGCACAATAAATCAATTCACCATTATATGAGTGTAATTTGCCAGCCCATAATTCCTCACTCTTATCCAAAAAAACAAAAAAATTAGTCCATACCCTTATAATTAGTCTCCTCCAATGTTACAAGTTAAATGTCAAATCGATGGAACTCTCTTCCCATGCTTTAATTTCAAAGGGAAAATATTATAATTAATTCTCATTTAAGTTAAAATGAATGACGAATGCTAAAGTTTGAAATTGAAATTGAAATGACAATTGGAATAAAGCGTTGATATAAGGGCATCTATAAATGCCTCTTCACATTCAAAGCATGACCTAATCACACGAATAAAGCATAGAGCAGAAAAAGCATCTTCCTTTGCATTGACTAGTAAAAAATAAAATGACAAACACATGTTACTTTCTAATATTTATTTTAAAATATGCAATTTTATGACCATATTTTTAAAAATTCAAATTCTTTAAAACTATACGTGAAATTAAAATTAAAATTTACAATTAAAAAGAATTAATAAATCAATTTAACATTAAGATGTCTTCAATAGCTATAATATATTACTAATAAAATAATAACAAAGTAATGATATTTTTATGAATATTATAAAGAAAAAGTTTATGTAAAGTTGAGACCCTAAACAATCAAAATAAGGGGTGTCTAAAAAATTTTCTAGAAGAGGTTGTTTTGACATTGAAAAACCCTCAAATCGATCATCTCAACCTCGAGATCTAAAGATGTGAAACAAATAAATTTCAAGTCTAAGAAATACTACGTTTTGTAATGCATCATCTGGGTCGTCAATTTTCACTATTTTTCTCGATCTACATTATTTTTGAAGCTTTAAATTATTTGATCGATCTACATTATTTTTGAAGCTTTAAATTTTATAATCAAATATGAAAATGAAATTTCTAACCATTGCAAAAATTTTTCCTAGTGAAAACTCATATTTTGATACTATTTAGAGGTGTGCCTTCTTTTGATTGTTTAGGGCCTTAACCTTATACAAACCTCACCCATAATATAATTATATGTTTGCAATTATAAATTTTTCAATATATATTTATTTTATTAAAATTTTATTTATATTAATGTAAAAATTCATATATGGGAAATGTTTCTATACTTCCCCTACAGCAAAGAAGATCTATGCTTCCCCTACCATCCAGCCGTTCAATTTTGATCAAGAGAGCCACTCACCATTTGATCTTCGATCCGACGTATCAAAGTATTTTATTTTTATTTTTTTATACAAATTGTATGAATATGAAATTTAGTACGTGTCATCTTCTCATTGAGACACACTTATAAAAAATATTAAAAATAATTTTTCGATAAAATATAATGACCAAAATACCCTTGAAACTTTTAAGGGTGTTTTAGTCATTTTATTTTATTGAAAATATTTTTTGTTTATATTTTTATCTAGTACGAGTTTAATAGAGAATTAGAAGTCCAAAATTTGGTGTCAAAATAGTTTATAGAAAAAACATTAAAATAAAATAGTGTAGTGATGTAACATTGTGATTGGGGCAATCTTAGCCCTCCATTCAGAATGGATGGTTGGATAAAAGGAAGTATATAAGTTTTATGCTGCAGGATAAAAGTTTGCCCTTCATATATTATGATTAATAAGTATAGTTTAATTAATTATAATGATGATAATTAAATACAATATCAAAAAATCAATAAAAATGAAATTATTTCCAAGAAAAAAAAATACTTGCTATGCCTAATACTTCAATTTGATTTGTATCTATGTTGATTTTGCCATCGTTTGAGTGGTTTTTTCTGCGCAAAACTGCCCGAGCCTAACCACCCATAAAAACCATGTTCTGGCTTTTATTTGGAGAAAAGCTAAGAATAGGTTCAAATAATTGATCCACATCCTAAAAACAATAATGCTTTCTAATAGGCTTGAATGGAATAAAGTGGCTCGATGATTTCCAATAATATAAATACAATTATATAAAATATATATAATTACTTTAATTATAAGATAATTTAAAGTATTCTAGCTAATTTTTTACTAAAATAATATTAGCGTCAACAATAATAATGCAATTGTAATATTATAAAATATTAAAACAATTGTACAAATATAATTAGAATTGTAATTAAATATTGTGGATATGTTTTACATGTAACACACTCTCCCAACTCCGATGTACTTATTTATGGGATGAAGTTTCTATAGGGCCTAGGCTTTGTCGAAACAAAATAAAGCATCACCACAAATTCTCACTGCAAAAGCACTTTCAATGACAGAAATTCTCATGATGGCTCCAAAATCAATTTCTAACACTGATGATAAAGTTTGAAATTTCAAAAATGGTATAGATCTTGCGGTTCGATGGACACTTATTTTTAGGGACGAAATAGATGGATTAGATAATTTGTTACAATATATATTATTTTTATAGCTTGAAATCCCAATTTCTTTTCACAACCATCATGTTCAAGCTAAGATGATCGGTGTAAATGTTTTTCGATGCTGGAATTGCAATTTGCAATGAGTCATGCGGTGAGGCTTACTCGAATGGCCCAGACTGAATCTGGGCCATTCTGTGATTGATCATACGCTCACGGATGTTTGATAGTTTTTGAATTTTCAATTTTTTTCTACAAATCCAAATCACTTGAAATTTTAGGTGTGTGTTCTTATCATCGAAGCGTACCT
>NW_006500010.1:2356111-2371053 GCF_000471905.2 Amborella trichopoda
CTGTCAACCCATGGAACAATGTAAGCTCAACGGCAGATTGAAATTGGACCAATCCAATTATCACAATTATATTTCGTAATTGAATTATAAATTTTTTTTTACGAATTTTTTTCTATATATATATATATATATGGTTACAACCTTAACTTAAAATATTGAATTACAGATGCATTCCAAAAATCTATTTGACAAGGTTGTTTTAATGTTGAAAAAACCTCTAATTGATCATCTCAATATCGAGATATATGAATATGAAAAAAAAAAAAGATTTTGAATCCTAAAAATAATGCATCTTGCAATACATCATCTAGACCGTCCATTTTCTAGATTTTCATATGTTTATAGATGTACTAGATTTGAACCATATTTGGAGTTTAAAATTTTATAATTAGATATGAAAATAGATTTTGAAATAATCCTAAGAAGTTTTTTCACCAAAGTTACATGTAACGATAAAATTTGGAGGTGCGCTTTAATTGGATTGTTTAAGGTTGCAACCCTATAGAAGCCACAACCATATATATATATATATTTATATATATGATTCCCCTTATCCAACCGTCCATTCTGAATGGAGGGCTAAGATTGCCCCAATCACAGTGTCACATCTCTACAATATTTTGTTTTTAATTTTTTTCTACAAACTATTTTAACACCAAATTTTGTACATTCAATCCTCTATTAAACTCGTACTAGTAAAAAATATAAAAAAATATTTCCAATAAAATAAAATAACCAAAATACCCTTGAAAGTTTCAAGGGGTATTTTGGTCATCATATTTTATCAAAAAATTATTTTTAATGTTTTTTATAGGTGCGCCTCAATGAGAAAATGACACATAACAAATTTTATATTTATATAACTTTTATAAAAAAACTAAAAATAAAATACTTTGAAACATCGAATCTAAAATCAAACGGTAAGTAGCTCTCTTAATCAAAAGTGAAGAGCTGGATGGTAGGGGAAGCATAAATCTTCTATGCTGTAGGAGAAGTATAAAAACTTTTCCTTGATATATATATATATAGAAAAGTCTTCCATATAGGCGAAAATAAACAGTGATTTCGCCTATGCTCATTGCCGTCCAGAGTTTCATCGAACGATCATGATTGTTTAGTAGTATTTCAATTTTTTATTTTTTTTTATAAATCAGAATTATCTGAAATTTGGAACATGTGTACATCTTAGTAAGACATACCTAATAAAAATATGAAAAAAAATATTTCACAAAATATAAATTGATCAAAATACCCTTGAAAATTTTTAAAAGTATTTTGATCAATTTATATTTTACAAATTATTATTTTTATATTTTTATTAGATTCTCTTATTTTTGATGAATACAAGCTTCAAATTTCAGATCATTCTGATTTGTAGAAAAAAAAAAAGAAAAATGAAACGTTACCGGACAACTGTGACCGTGCGATGAACTTTAAATAACGATGAGCATAGGCAAAATCACTGTTCATTTTCACCTATAGACGTTGCGTAGTGCTTTCCTATATATATATATATATATATACATGTGTGTTCATTTTTTTTTTGTGTACGGATGTATAACTGTGTGTGTATTTTTTATGTGCACAGATGTGTAATGTGTATGTGCGTACATGTATTCGGAGTCAAGTTGGGTCTAGGTTGGGTCGACCTAGACCTAGACCCAACCTGGATCCAGGTGGTTTGGACCTAGATCCGGACCAAGATTGGGTCTACGTGAACCGATTACCACCCCTAACTCTAACTTCACACCATGTGCAAGATGCAAAAAAAAAAGAGCCATGAGTTATGCCATGAGAAAAGTGCACATGAAAACATAGTCCCAGGTCAAAACTCAACTTTTATGTGGCAGCCCAAAAGGTCGGGGTGCTCACTTGGCACACCACTGTTCACAGGCTGGTGCATCACCATACAAGGTTGCACTTCAAGAATCATAGGGACAACGGAAAATAACCATGTAATAACAACTTTTACTGGCTACTGATAGCCACTACATCACTACTCACAGGTTCAACTTTAGGAATAAAAAAACTGCTTAGCAATTAAATAAAAAGAATTTAAAAAAACACCTCTACTGCTCACCAATATTAATAAAAGAAAATAGCCACTCTTACGGCTATGAGCAAAAAAAGTGGATATTGTTCCAGGTATTTATATTGAATGCCAAATTTCATGATTTTCATACAATACAAGACTGGAATATGGCACTCGGTACATCCAAAGGAGCCCTAGTGAATACTAACTTCTTAGCCACCTACCCAGTGTTAATAACAATTCATAACCCCACTTCTATCTGCTTGGTTCTTTAATGAAAGGATTCGCAGCTATATGAGTTACGCTTTTGTTATCGCAAAACATGCTGATCAGAGATGATAAGGATGAGATCAGACAAAAGTGACTTTATCCAGGTGAACTTGCTTGCTGTTGAGGCCATAGCTCTGTACTAAGCTTCTGCACTCAATCTTGTGACAAAGGCTCCAACATACATGTTCCATCAATCATTGCCACCACGCATTCATCAGGATAAGACTGCATGCCCTTGCAAAGGTTTTTAGCTCTAAGGGAGCTAGACAAAATTATAATAGGTTGAAAAAGAGAAAAATACAAGAGTAATTACTATTATCAAGATGGAAGGCTTTCAATGTGTTGCATCACAAGCATCATCATGTGCAAGTAAAGTTAAAGAACAAGACCTAGATAAATGATTAACACGCCTGTATATATAAAACATTGACAATCCGTCTGATTCAGATATGTAGATGCAGTATTAGATAATGAGAAAATCAGTGACAAAAAATGACATTTGGGAACTGGTAGAAATCCACGAAGAAGAAAACAACCAATGGGATGTAAATACCCATATAAATAAAATGGATATTTTTATGACTAACTCCATGAAAAACTCCTTTCAGGAAGAGAGCTTGTATGCCCATCCATCTCTTTTTGTGTGTGTGTGTGTGAGAGAGAGAGAGGAAACAGTTTCAAAGGCATACATAATCTTCTTCACATCAAAAGACAGACCAACAAATCTTTACATCTGGAACAGATAAAATGCAATGAACAAATCTTCGAATTCAAGAAAAACTAAGTGAACAAAGTGTATGCAAATTCAAGTATCGAAACCAGCACAATGGGACGAAATGAAAGCAACTGATTTAAGCTAGAAATTAAAACTTTAAGCTCAGGTTTGAGCCAGACAGAACCAAACCATTAACACAAACATGTGAAATAGGCCTCAGATTAGCATAAAGGCACATTCTTCCTTACCTTCTACAAGCCGGGTAGCAGAACTACCTCGGTGCGCAATTCCTGTAGAGGTTCATGCCTTCTGTTTGTCATCATAGGCAATAAGTTCATACATCTCGATGTCAAGATGATCAATTAGACGTTTTATCAACATTAAAAAGAACATTTTCCGATGTAGTTTTGAGGTGCATTTGTAATTCTACATTTTAAGGTTGCAATCTTATAAACTTTTTTCATAAAAATATCTTTTCTAAAAAACCATTAGCTACTTTTACTCCCCTAAATAATTTGTGACTTAATTCTTCCAACTTTAATTGATGGGTTAAAATAGATCATACATAAAAGAAATCAATTTATAAAATCACAAAGCTATATTTAAGGCAGAGAGAGAGAGAGAGAGAGAGAGAGAGAGATTCTATAGTAGATATTGCATGGACTAACGATAATAAAAAAGGGTGAGATTTGTATAAGGTGTCAACCTTAAACTATTGAAGTAAAATGTGCCTCAAAACTAAGCCTGCATTTCAAAACGTGCCTCAAAACCATGACAAAAAAGCAGTTTTGGTGCCACAAAGCCTTGCAATGACATGAAAATACATTGTTATCCCCAATTCTGAAATTTAAAGTTCTAGAAAAATGATGACGATCAGGCAGATCTATAAACACTTGGAAATGGACGGTCAAGATAATATGTTAGAAGATGAACTATTTTCGAACTAGAAATCCCCCCCACCTTTTTTTCTCATGTCTATGAATCTCGAGATCGAGATGATCGATTTGAGAGTTTTCCAGCATAGGAGTAACTTTCACTAGTGTTTTTAAATGCACCTTGCCCTTACAGTACAGGGTTGAGACCTTATATAACTTTTTTCCTAAAAAAAACTAAAAACTAGAAAAAAAAGAAGGGTGTGGTTTGTATAGGGCCGAGGCTCTAAACAATCAAAGTGAAGTGCACATTCAAATAGTGTCCAAATAGTATCGAGAAATGTGGTTTCAGTACTAGAAATCTTTGTGATAGCCTTAAAATATATTTTCATTTTTAATTATAAAATTTAAAGCCAAAAAAGTAGTACAGATCGAGCAGATCTGTGAAAACTTGAAAATCTTGAAAATTGACTGTCCAAAAAGCGGTAGATGGACTATTTCCAAAACTTGAAATCCATTTTTTTCTCATGTCTTGATGTCGAATCTTGATGGCGAGATGATCAATTTGAGGATATTTGGACATCAAAACAGATATTTGGGCATCAAAACAACCTCTTCCAGTGAAATTTTTGCGGTGGGAAATGTTTAAGGTGGGCTCTAATTTGATTGTTTAGGGCGTCGCTCTATATAAACTTTTTCCAAAAAAGAATACTAAAAAAAAATCAGTATCAGTCATGATAAAAACAAAGATACTCATTAGAGAATTTCTCGACAGAAAAAAACTAATGAAATTAAAAGGATTTCAATTTCCGTACCGAAGCAAAACCAACAAACGAACATCGTACACTACATCCAGCAGGAACTTGAATATTACAAATTTGGGAAAGAGTTACAGGGGAAAAAGATTAGGGTGAGGCTTAGGAACAGTTGCACCCATCAAAAAGCTCATCAACAGTTTTTCAAATTCGCAAGTTTTAATGTTTGTTGCCAAAAGAATACAAAAGGAACAAGCCCAAATCTTTCAAAATCCATAACCAATACCCCATTTTCAATACTAAAGCTGAACTGAAATACCAACACAATATATACGAGGCATATAAAAATTCTCCTCTGGAATTGGTACTCCATTAATATGGAATATTTTTTCAAACAATCCTTCAATTACTAGGAAAGCAGAGAGAGAGAGAGAAAAAAAATCTCATTTATACAGAGCACAAGCATGTTGAAATGAATGTAAGCCAACGGTCTGAATTCAAATTAAAGCACGTCAAGAGAACAGCAGGAAAATATTGAAGTGCATTGGTGATAAATTTTTGAGCTACTCACCTTATTGAAACTCAATGAAAGAAAAACCACCACGCCAGAGAGGAGAACCAAGATTTCTAGGGTTCTTGCTTCAGGGTTTCTAGGGTTTACTCTGGCCTGTGGACACTTAAGCTCCGTAGCGGATGATTTAAAAGTGGTCCTTACATGTTTCAGAAATATCCATAATATCCTCAGTTCATGTGAGCAATGATCAAGATTTCAAACTCCCAAGGAGCATACTGTTTATTTACTCGATAGGGTAAATTTCAGAATAGTACGTTTTTAGACCCAAAAATTTGAGGACTTATCCTATTTAACATAGCACCAAACTTTGGAAAAAATCAAACGAATGAAAAAACAATAGCCTCAAATTTAAATAACCTTTCTTGAAAAAATAATCATATGATAATTCTTAAGTTGATCTACAGATGCAGAGGTTTTCAACCAAAAGGAGGCCCTTGCAACATGTGCTAACAAGCTCTCACATATTACTCAATGAGAGTGTCGTATAAACACTCCAATAAGGACATGTCATTTCATGCCTACTTGAGGCTTTTAGCCTTTGGTCGTGCATAAATTTACTCTAAGCTCGCATCCGCATTTTATATACAATATATAAAAGGTGCGGTCTGTATAAATATGCAATCTAACTTGTAAAAGTAAAGTGACAATGTTCTACATTATCTATTTTAGTAAGATAGTATCAATTTGATATGTCTTTCAAGACAGTATTAAAAATGTGGTATATTTTTTTTAAAAATATGTCATCTATATGGTTCAAATAAAATGATGATATACTTGTATTTCTACAAATAAAATTACATCCTTATATAAACATTGTCCATATAAAAATCCTAATTTACAAAGATGAAAGATTCGTTGCTCTCATAAACATATAACCCAAGTGCAAAGACCGAAAAAAAGGTCATAAGAGTGTTAATTGTTGAGCCAAATCTATGCATAGTACGGTGTTATGGGCAATGGTGTCATTGTCTAATGGAAAAATGTATAATAAATTATTTATTTTTGGTACAAAGAGGTCTCAATTAATAATTAGATGTGAAATCCGGTGGTTGGGGATATGTGTCACTTAAAGAGTGCCCGTGTTTGCGTGTTGCATGACTCAATTGCTTGGATAAAAAAGCCGGTAACCAGATGCACACAATTAAATAGAAAATCTTTTATTGCTGAAAATAAAGCAAATGCAAAGTGGGGATGTTCGCTTCTGATTCCGGTAGAACCGACCCTCTTAAAACTCCGATTTATAGAATACTTGAGATGCCCCTACTCTTTAGGATGAGCGACGGTATCGAACCTGACGAGGGCAACCCTCAAGCCGGCTGAAGAATGTCACTTCCCAAAGCAACCATGATATACTCAGGACTTGCCTAACCCTCACACACTCTGTGGCTAGGGAATAGAAGTAAAAAGTTATGAAGTTTGTGGTGTTTGGAAGTTTTAAGCTTTTTAGGGGAATTTTTTTTTTTTGGATTTTGGGCTTCATAAGGATGAAGACTAAGAATAAGAGGTTCTTAACAAGTTTTGGGTTCTGTTGGCACTTGAAGGGTATTTTGAAGTTTTTAAAAAGATGTGAGGATAATTTGGGTTGTATGATAGAGGTTTAGGGGTAATTTGAGAAATTGGGTATATTTACTCTCTCTTAAGTTGGCTCTTAATCTTAACCCTTAATATAGAGGATTAATACAACTTTTATAGACATGAAAAAATATGGGTGGAATATTAAAATTGGGGGGGTGGAAAATGAAAAAATATGAAAGAAAGGTGGACAATTAAAATTAAAACGGGGCTAGGGATGAAAATGGAAAAAAATGATGCCCAAACCTTAGAATTTTCAATGACGTACTGTTGAGGGAGCTTCTTTCTTCATTCACTGAAACCCATCAAATCGGATTGTTTTTTTTATCATTTTAGCTCAAATTTCTTCCACAAAATTGTAGAGCAATCAATCATGATCATTTTGCAATGATTTTGAATAAAATATGTCGATTCGTCAAGTGTCCCTAATTTTGAGTTTCGATTTTCCATTTTCAATAAAAATTGCAAGCCCATTTCTACACCTCGTCATTGTGCTCAAATATGGCTGCTATTTGATGATCCAGTAGATTCTTATTGAAGAAACCAAGATTGATGTTTAATGAAAATTTTAGCTCAAGATGATGCCGGATTGGAGAGATAATGACTCTTTTATTTTAAAATATTTTTGATAATTGGTCTTATAAGTTTGAGTTTTGTTGGGCTATACTATTCGGTAGTGTAACACCTTAGGGTCCTCAACATTTTTGGATACTTAGATACCCTTATTCAATAGTGTAGTAACTTTTTGTCGTATTTTATATAAGGGTTTTGTTAAGCTACACCACGTTTAGTGTAAAGCCTTATCCTGCACAAAAAAAGTTGACCAAAATTATACAAAACATCAAATAATTTATATATTTGTGAGGGCATTTTAGTCATTTATATTCATTAAGATTTTAAGTTGAAAACTTTCCCCCAAATCTCTCTCCAAGAGAGTCGTGGTTCCCAATTTGCCATTCGCTCTGCATCTTTGAGATGAGAGATGTAGAGAATTGGAGTGTCCATCCCATATGGAGTGTGTATGCCCCGCAAGCATTGTCCACGACCTTTGCCCACACCCCATTTGTAATGGGCCTGCAATACTAGACTAGAGGGCTGAAAGCCATATCTCTATATCTCTCTCTAGATAATCTATTTGTTTCTCTCTAAAGAGAATGATTTTTCCCTATACACCATTGTTTTATCAATGTTTGGATTCAATTGAGTAAAATTGGTGGATTATTTGTACAATTATTTTGAATTGTGATTTGTTTTTGCTCAAGGTTTCATTGGGGGCTATTTTTCCCACCTTTTCTGAATGTGTAAAAAGTCTTATGGAGAGATTGGAGTTCACTTGTTTGCCTGATTTTTTGAGCTTTGTGAGATGCAATGGAGAGGATGGCAGTTGGAATGGGAAGGGATTCTTGAGAGTGAGGAAATGGTCCACTCTGTGGATAGCAAATGGCATTCAACGATCTTAGACAGGAAATGACATTCAACCATTCTTGAGAAAGAGAGAGAGAGAGAGAGAGATTGGTCCTGTCTGTGGACAGAAAATCGTATTAAGTGAAAGCCCACGATCGAGAGAGAGAGGGTTGATAAAGTCATGGTTTTGGTAGAGGCAATCTTTAAAGAGAGGGTTCTTGAGAGTGTGAGAGATAGAGGTTCTATGACTAGGAGAGGAAAGAGAGAGGGAGGTGGCAGCGGAGAGATCCGGCGAAAATTTCTGGCATTAAAAATAAAGATGAAAGCATCCCATATTAGTTAACAACTTTTATTTAGCCTGATAGGTTGTTTTGTCCATAAGTGTTGTGCAGGATAAGGCTTTCCGCCAAACGTGGTGTAACCTAACAAAACGTTTTGAGCCCGTTTGGATACCTGAAAACATATTGTCTGTGAAATATATTACTGACCTAATACATTACCTGTAAATGGATTGTTACTGTTTGGGTAGTATTTAAATGCAACTTGGGAAATACATAGTTATTGTTTGGTTATGTCTAGAAAAAATATAAAAAATGCATTACCAATATTTTACCAGCATGTACCTATAAAATATTATTTCTTTCTTTTTTTGTCACAGAATTTCACTAAAATGTAGAATTATCATTTATTTCTTTTTTGTTACAAAATTCTATTAAAATATGGAATTAAAATCATCATCACACTATTCCATAAAGATTTCTAATAATAACATCATCATCATCATTCCAAAAAGATTTTTTAATAATAACTTGTACCATTTTACAGTCATCATGATACCATTTCCTACTTATTTTACGTGTGTTTGGCACTTACATGGAATCACATGTCTTCTAACATAACATTGATTTCAACATGATAAGTCATTGGAGCAATATGATTGGAATAACATGATTTTATTATGATAAGCCTTATTTTTATTTATTTTTTATAAAAGTCTTTCAAATGTCTCTCTATGTAATTTCAAATAAACAATAAATTTATGACACTAAATTCAAAATCTCTATGCTACGAGTTAAAAAATAGGAAGAAGTTTGACTAGTAAACTAGAAAGTTTGGTAATTGAAGTATAAAATTTTGAGGTATTGGATGGCTACTAATGAGGTATGTTATTTCAATTGAGATTTTAGTAATCTCTTATGAGGATCATGTTGTCTGAAATTTTTTATTATGATTGTGTTGTGTGAAATTTTTTATCATGATTGTGTTATGTAATTTATCATTGATTACCGATTTTTATTTTTATTAATTTTGTTTTTATACTACAGTTGATGCTTTCAGATGAAGGGACGAACTTAAAAAGAGATGGATCACTTATACTAGTTATTATGGAGAGAGAGCGCTTACCAGAGAAGAGTTTTTAATCGGATCACTTATACTAGTTATTAAGAGAAGATTTTTTTAATCGGATCACTTATACTAGTTATTATAGAGAGAACGCTTACCTGAGAAGATTTTTTTTAATCAGAGATAGGGTAGAAAAAATGCACGAATATTTCCTAAAATTACCTATCTCTACCCAAACGACCCTTTTCTAATTAGTCAATGGTAAAATAGAAATGTATAGCAAAAACAAAAGCATTTTTTAACAATAGTAGACAATGACATCATCCACATACTATGTGACATCACCCTCAAGATGCATTAATTGTTTTTAACTACAGGTAGAATGCCATTATTTTCTTATATAAATATCAATTCTACCTTTCTAAATGACCAAAAATGCCCATACTTTTGTATTATGATTCAACGATATCTAAGTGTCTAAAATTATCGAGGACTTTAAAGGTACACACCATCGAGTGGTGTAGCTTAACAAAACCCCATAAGTTAAAGTAACTTCTCATTAATATTCGTCCTTTAGTTGAATTTAATCAATGCACTGTTATATATGGATACGTTCTTTTCTGTATTAGGAAGCTCCTTGCAAAAATTTGGCTCGAAATGCTATACGGATTGCGAGATATTGTTGTGAAAGTGAGCAGAACTCATGGGGACTGATATACATCCCTTGTTGCGAACTTCCAACTTTTTGATTTGCTTAGACCTCGATCCAAGTCGAAGAACCCATCAATCTGTACATGGATGAAAACCCATATATCAAGGAGCAACCTACAGAAATTTGGGCTCATTTGATAATAAAAAATTGGAGACATGAACCCCGAAATTTTGCGGAAAAAAATTCATTGCTTGCTGTAAGAGGGACCTACTGAAAATCTCTCTCTTTCTCAATATGGCAATAACAAGTGAGAGTCTCTCATTTTTGAGAAACGCGGTCTACCACACCCCACCCTCCCCACAGCACCTCCCTCCTCACTTAAGTATTCCTAGTTGGCACACTAGTAATTAAGCATTGTTTACTATAAGACGGAGATCACATTTACAACCATTGGATATTAATCCAATAATTGGAATTGTGTCATAATATTCAAAAATTTTATTTTAGATTTTGTGCCTAAATAATGACACATCTTCAATTTTTTAAATCTAATAGTCAATGATGATTGCAACATTCTTGTGTAAAAAATAAATGGTCTTATTGTAGACATTTCTAATAATTAATACGGTATTTAGAAAAAAAAATTGACATTTAGCACCAAAATTTCTAATTATCAAATGACCCCTATAGGTCACACAACTGTAATAAGAAAGCATTGATAAATGCAACAACTCCTTGAAACTCTTGCTTTTTCATTTAAATAAGCCAAATCTTCAGCAAAATGAGAGTCTTACTCATCTAAAGGGGATTGAAGTCTAAAATATCTAGAGAGGAAACTACAGTAAGATAAAGGTCAAGGTAGAACTTCAAATTTAGTGCCTTATTCTTCATTTTAGCAACAACTATATATGAGAGAGGTAATAAGGTATGCTAAATACACGAAAATACTCGCTTCAAATGGACTAATGAAAAGGCCACACGTAGAGAAATTCAAATGGGTTGAGTTTAGCCGACCAGAACCTAACTCGACGGTCTAAAGGGTCAACCTAGACCCAGTTAGGTCCATGTTGGTCAGACCCAGACTTGAACAACTCAACATAGCAGCCACGCCTTCCTATCTATCTCAAGTTTTCCCTAATCATTAGCTTCTTCTCATATAACTTGTTCACATTCTCCAGTGAGTAATTTACCAATCCAAGCCCCCATAAATTTACTTGAAGATTCATAACTGAAATCACAAGTGTAGGAAACCAATAATAAATTAGTCCTCACATGATGTTTTTATTTCAAAACGACTCCTTAATCGATGCTTGTAGTCCATCAGCCCAAGGGCGACTCTGAAGTCTCAGTAGTTCAAATTTAGCTTCGGCATGGCTTTTGTGAAGGTGTTCAACACTCCCTAATTCAAATACTCTTTTTGAAAGAAAGATCTATTGGGGAAATATAATTATTTTATTTTATTATTTTAATAATAATCATTTTTTATAATTTTGGCAACAAGATCACTCACAGATGGTCTTATTACAAACAATAGAAATTCCAAAAATAAATAACACATCAATAAAATAAATCTCAACTACTTGATGCCATTCTACAACCTAATAATGTGCTTGAGAATACAAATAAAATATCTAATAAATAAAAGAAAAGATGCCGGAGATTACCTCAACCGGGCATTTTACGCCCCACATCGAGTCACCACATCCAATGGCGTGGGATCAGCGGTCTAGCTTCAATCTCGAACCGAGAAAGCTAATTTCGGCCAAATTAGGTAACGGCCATTAAATCTCTATAAAACCCTAACCCCCAAAAAAATAACTCTAGGCATCCATATGATTTCTTACCCTAGTTTCTTCTTAGGTCAAGAGAGGAGAGAGAAGGTTAGAGAGAGAAACCCTGGACATAATTTAGGTCTAGGGTTTTTTTAGGGTATCACATAGTTTGTCTCTTTTTTGAGATTGAATATGGACCGTTGATCAATGTGACTTGTGGGGTGAGAGATTTGAGCCATCCATTTTATAGATGGGCCATCAACATTAAGGAAGGTGTATGAACCATTATCCCCCTTTCCTTTAACCATTTTCCCATCTATATGTTTAAATAAATTAAATTCATTAAAGATATAATGCAGACCATAAATTGCATATTCCATCTAATATTTTCTATAAGAATATTTCAATAATATCAAGTAAAGATATTCCTTCAATAATCAAGATAAGATCTGGTCAATATTCCTAATCAATATTTGACCATATGCTACAAGATATAGTTATCATATTTAATAAACTTGAAGACAAAGCAACAAGAGAAGGTATCCAAGGGTGGGGCGTGCCATCCATGTATGGTATGTGGGGCCCCACTTAATACCCACATGGTGGGCCCATGTGCACTATGGGCCTCATATACTTTTTTTAATAAATATTTTTAAAATTAAAGAAAATGAATTTTAAAACATTATAACTTCGTAAAGCAATAACTTTATTTTTATAAGTCCAAAAATAAGAAATAAAATATCAAATGACTTATAAAAATTCAAATAATAAATCTAAAATAACTTAATAATAAAATGAACACAATTAAATTAATATGTGGGAAGTGGATCCATATAGTTCAGGAATTCTATCAACAATCACGGGGGTACTCCACCTTCAACTGTGGACTACAGACCACACTTACTTTATCAAACTGACCCAGTGTTTCCCATGATCCACAGTCCAAGCAGGGGGTCATTAGCGGGTCACCAAACTCTGGCCGATAAACCAAGGGATCGCAATCCCAGTTTGTGGATTATAAGTCCTCCCCTAGAGACGATTCAAGGTCAGTACAACCTGATGCGACCACCGCTCTATGGCGCATAAGGGTATCTCTTGTACACGCATACGCTTCACCCAAAGGTAGATATTTGGCTTTTGCGAACGATCTTTCAATATGCATGCCATATGATGGAACATGAATGAGGTTTTGGATCCCGTCTCAGTAGGCCTACCATCACACATAAGGGTCTCTTTGGCTCTCTCATCTAGGCATAAGCTCCGACCTCATTAAGGGCTAACCCAAAACCCTCATCGATTAATTCTTTATGGCCAAGTACTTTAGTTTTCCAACCGTCTGGCCTAGATTGTTAAGCACAGTCCGGTATAAGCAAACATCATTTGCTTAGCATGGTTATTGAGGAACCACACTCCCATTGAGTTTATGTTTCAATATAATGAAAGTATTTCAATACACACTCATAGGGCCTTTAAAGGCCGCATAAACCCAACACTTTTAACTTGATATCTTCTTATAAAACTATCTCACAAATAAGGTGTCGGTATTTGACATGCTTCATCCATGGCTGAAAAACATGTTTGGATGTGAATTTAGTTGCGCTTTCATTGTCATAGTGGATCGACACCACAAAGTCAACCTTTTGATAAATGTTGCCGCTAAGCGCCTCAGCCATACAAACTCTTGTGCAGCCATGCTTGCAACCACTCACTTTATCTCAGTGCTAGAGAGCAGTACAAAACTATAGCCGAACCCGTATTGAAATAGTATAACAAAACTACAAAGTAGAACTTCTGCCATTAATTCTGCTTGCCGAATTGCATCCAATAATTGAAAATCTCCGTTTTCTTGTAAATTAAACTATACTCGAAAGCGCCTTTAAGAATACATTCCATTGTAGCAAAATAAGGAACTTGAGAACTCTGTTTAAAATGAGAGGAAACCCTAAAGAATGAGCAATAGTTTAAGTATATCAACCTACCCATAAGTTGCTTAAATTTTTTCTCAAGCTTCTAGAACTTCCTGCATCCTTTCTTAACTATGATGAGGTTCATGGTTGTAGCCACTGGCTTGCTCTCCCCACTCCAGGATAATCTAACAAAATTTTGCAATACTTATTTTGAAAAAAATATACCTTTTGCCTTCTCAATTGAAAGCCTAAGAATATAACTAACCACCCCCAAGTTTATCATCTCAACCAAATTTATAATATAATAATTAATCCACATTATCGATAACAAATGCATCATCCACATGTCGCAATGGGGAAAAGGACTCGCCGGGGTGGTAACACACCCCATGCCTCAGTTGCACGTTGTGACTTCCATTCCTATTGACAATTTCAAAAAACGCTAACTAATTAAAAAACGGGTAGGGCATGTTATCCCATTGAATTATCCAAAAAAAAAAAAATCCGCATATCTCAATACAATCAAATGCATCTTTGTTTCATACACATGCCAAAGTTGGAATTAGAATCATGTAATTCCAGCAAATTAGATACTCAAAAATTCATTCTTTAGTTGATGCACATGATGAGGAAAATCCCTAGACACGAACTCCCTTGGATGGTCCCTATACACCTGCTAATCTACTTCACAGTAGAAGAGCACATTCTTTAAATTGAGTTTCTATAATTTCCAACCTTTAGTAGTGGCCAAGGTGAATATGGTTCAGACCTTGTCATCATTGCAACCATATTAAATGCCTCATCATAATCCAACCCGTACTATTATTGCCTGAAACCATGGGAAACAAATCGATCTTTGTATCGTTAAATTATACCTTTGGGCTTATTCTTCAACTTGGAGACTCACCTCCATGTCCAGTATCATGTTACCCAGCCTGGGAACCAACTCTTAACAGGGGGTTCAATTCTACAGCTCTCCTTTAGGGTGGCAATAGGTTCAGGTCCGGCTGGACCCAAAAAAAAACGNTTATGGGACATAGGGGTACCTGGACATGATTGAACCCAAATAAAAA